>PVKE010005157.1:0-60462 GCA_004027555.1 Craseonycteris thonglongyai
CTTTAATAAGGCATAGTTTTATGTTATCATCTCTATGTTATTTATTATAATTAGCACTCTTAAACAAACCTAAAAACAACCTAAAGAAATTATTATTAAATCAAATTTAATGGTTGAAAGAACACTAACAAAACGAACACACTGGGTTAATTTCAAAAATAAGCCTACAAGAAACATGATGCATATTAGTGAATTATGAGAAGGTTTCCCTTTGAGGTCACGAATATGATAATATATCCACTATCACCAGTTCTACTTCATATTATATTAGAAGCCCTTACTGGTGTAGTAAGGCAATAATAAAAGAACACAATATCAGAGATTTGAAAAGGAAGAAATAAAACTATTAGTATCCACAGATAATATAAAATTTATTTTAGAACATAAAAAGCTCTAGATGAATTATTATTACCATCAATAAGTGAATTTTAAAAGGACACTGAATTAAAAAGTCAACTGTATTTCTAAACACTGGAAAGCAACACTTAAAAAGTTTAATAAACATACCATTTAAAGTATATAATTCAAAACAAATAAATCAATCTAATAAAGAACATACAAAGTTTTGGGGATGCTAGGATAGCTCAGTGGGTGAACTATCCTTGCGTCACAATCACAAAGTTGGGGGTTTGACATCGGACTTGGCCCGTACAGCCCCATATGTTGAACTGGAGCGCAATGGTACTGGACAGTGTAAACAGAAACAGTATCTTTTTTATTGTTAAATTCCTAGTGCCTGTTACTAAGAGGGGACTGTATAAAACATATTAAGTAAATGACTGGATGTGTACTGGGGATTTGTCCATAAATATAAAATCTTAATAAAAGAAACTAAGGGATTTCTCAATAAATGGGGTCATGAAAACATTCATGGATTGAAAGATTATGTATTTTAGTTAAAATATAGATTCAAAATGATCCCAATCAAAATCCCAGATTTTTAGATATGAAAAATTAAATCTAAAATTTATAAAAAATACAAAGTCTCAGAAGAAGAAAAGTGGAAAAAGTGTATACAATTAGACATTAAGACCTAGCTACTGAAATTAAAATATGGAGGTAATGCCTCCATAAAGGCTAGATGCACAGATGAAAGGAAAACAAGAAAGTCCACACCTGTCCTACATAAATGGAGGCTTATCATTTATTATGAAGCTGCCATTGTAGTACAGTGGAGAATGGATATTCTTTACAATAAATGAGATATGTTAGCTGTAAATCCACATGAAAGAAAAATAATGAAACTTGACTGTTACCTCATGCCTTATACAAAAATTGATTCCAGGTGGATTGTTGATCTATAAAGAAAATGTAAAACAAGAAATTTTCAAGATGATCAAACAATAATTTCTTCATGAATTTGGGGTATTTAATTTTTTTTAATGAAGACAAAATAGCGCTGGACTTAGAAACAGATGATAAATTTGACTACATTAAAATTAAGAACTTCCATTCAGCCATACTCCCCATTAAGAAAAAACAGCAATTCAGAATAAAATAAAATAATTGTAGTATATTTAATGGATAAAAGACTCACTGAGAATAAATTTTCTGACATACTGTATTAAGAAAAGGACAATTAATCCAATAGAAAAATGGAAAAATAATGAAGATTGAATGGCCATGCCAAGAGAGAAGATATCACGGCCAATAAATACATGAATAGGTTTATAAATATATGGTGGGTTTAACTCCATTAGTCATCTGAGATATAAAAATTTAAAAACATTGTAAGATAGCACAAGAAAGGCTAAACTTTAAAGGACTTCCAATACCATGTGTGTTTGAAAGAGTATGATGAATCTGAACTTCTCGTATATTACTAGTGGTAGTGGGAACTTGTACAACTATTTTGGAAACTCTTGGATGGTAGTCACAAAATATAAACATATACATCTAAACCCAGAAATTCCACTCCCAGAAATGCATCATGTACACACAAAAAATATATAAACAAGAATATTAATAGCAGTGTAATTCGTAATATTAACCACTGGCAACAACCTGAAGTACATCAACTGTAGAATTGATATATAGATTATGGTATATTTGTATAATGTGAGATTTAAAATTATACAGCAGTAAAAATGAATAAGCTCCTGCTAGATAACATAACAATGATTATACCTCATGATCATAATTTTGAGATGAGAGAAGCCAGAAAAAAAAAAGTATATGACTCAATCAATTATTTTTTGGTTTAACTTATTTTGTTCAAGTAAAAACTATATATTTAAAGTATAAGGGGAAGCTGGAATGGCTCAGTGGGTTAAGTGCTTAGTTTGCAGCCCCGGAGACCAGGGATCGAATTCCGGCTCCAGCCCAGGCAGACCCACGTGCTGAACTGAGGTGTGCCCCCAGTTCAGTTCTTGCTGGGGCCTATGCAGGAGGCCCCCGGCCCAGTTCCTGCCCTGTGCAGCCCCCACGCCCACCTGTGGAGTGAAACTATATGGAAAACTAATGCTGTCAACTATGGAGACTGCTCAGGGCCCTCCCCTTTCTGTCTGTCTCTCTATGTCTATCTGTCTCTCTGTCAAAAACTAATAAAAAAAAAAATCTTTACAAAATAAATAAATAAATAAATAAATAAAGTATATAACAATATTTTGATAAACTTATATAGTGAAATGACACTAGTCAAGCTACTTAACATACCCATTTTCTCACATATTTGTGTGTGTGCAAAATATTTTATGATATTGATGAAAGATGAGATAAAAATAAGTGATAATAACATAGAAACCTGAGCAAAGAAAAAGAGAGTAATGATTACTAGAAAAATTTTAAAAACAAAAAAAGAAATGCAATCTATAACATACAGTATCTGTCAGAAGCGATGACCCTTTTTTATGAGCTGGTAATCTATATCAAATCTTTTATTACAAAACTCTGTAACATAACAATATCACACTCAAGCACACTATACTACTTTAAAATGAGCGTTACTTCTGCCAGACCATGTACCGGTATATTTGAGCAGAAAATAATACTTACCCTGCTATAATAAAGTGAATGTTGAATATTGATTTAAACTGGAAAGAAGAGGGCTATCTTCATCTTCTCTAAAGGAAGTCAATTTTATACCTAAAATTGATGAATAAGTGTGAGTAGAAATATATTGTTTAGCCTATAAAGTTGCAAATTTGGGAAAGGGTCTTGGAAATATTGATGACTGGAGCAAATAACTATTTTCCTTTATAAGAAAAAAAAATTTATATATACACACACACACATATATATTTTACAATATACATATTTTGTAATTGTATATATACATTAATATATTTTATAATATACACATATAATTACAATATATGAATACTATAAAATATAATATACATGCATTACTTTGATACAAATAAGAATAATTTAAAAATAAACATTGTCCCTGTTCTCAAGATAATCACAATTTGGCTTATAACTCTGAAACCTCTGTCTTCACATTTTAAAATCTCATGAATATGAAAAATATTTACCACCACCTAACATTATAGACTTTTTCAGGTATTCATTTAAGAAACTTCCAAAACTGGGTTTATCTCTGAGATGGTGTACTTGCAATTTGAAGCAGCTACCTCCAGATGGTGGTGATGTCTTGCTTTCTAGTTGTCTAGGTATGGCAATATAAATATATGCTTTGCTCCATAACTTAAAATAGTTTCATTATGTAATGAATATGGGATTTTTACTTCCATTTACTATACAGCAATTAAGATTCAGACAGCACACTTTGGCAACCACATCAGATGTGTTTAAGTGTGTTATATACATTCCCCTAGTCCCTGTCCTACCTTTAGTCCTTCACATATTTATTTTACCTGTCTGATGCTTCAGATCATTTCTTTTAGATTTCCTGGCTAAGCATCTAAAAGTAACCCCAGCTCTACTTCATCACCCTTTCCCTCATTAATAGAACTTTGATGGGAGAGTCATTCTTTATCATTAGCTCTATCAAGTTAGAAATAAATCACAATCATTATTTCTCTGGAGTGTAAGGCATAAGAATGCAAGTTACATCTTACAGTTAGATTTGCTTTATTTATCCAACACACAGAAAGGAGAATGCCTGCATCCAGCTTCTTGCTCTCAAGATCAATTCCTATTAATACTTTATCCTTTCTTCAAAAATCACTTTCCTCTACCGGTATTTTATTTTGCTGTTTATATTTAAGTTTTTAACTCAAAGTCCTATAAATCTTTTCAATTTTACCAGAGATATAGGTAATTAGTGATTCATAAATACTAGTACAAGTCCATTTTAATCAAAAGGTGCATTTTCATTGTAAAAACTAAATGAAGCCAGTCAAAAGGTGTTGTTTTTTCATTATCTCTAGATTACCTTCCAATGCCATAAGTGTTTAGTACCCTACAAAGCTTTACTTTCCTCTAGCCAGAAATGCAACAACAAAAATCCACATCAGTGCTGTCTAACAGGAGCATCTATGAGCATGGAAATGTTGAATATCTACACTGTTGAACCAAGTAGCCATTAGCCACATGTGGTTATTAAACACTTATGATGTGACTAATGGAAATAAGTGATTCAATTTTAATTTAATTTAAATATAAGTAGCCACATTTGGATAGTGGCTATCATATTAAACAATGCAGATCTGTAAGTCAAAATCAGTTCAGCAAATATTTCCCAAAGGGTCAACAGGAGAGGAAAACACCGTATACCAGCCTCCTCTTGAGGCATTGCCATCTGTATTAGAGTCCTGAAAGCCCTGAGAAGACCTATGGAATGGTAATTGCTCCAGGTCATTACTTTCTAAACAGTCAGCCAAAAAAGTCCCCCTATTTGAATTAGCACCTTGTGAAACTTTTGTTCCAGGGAACAGTTTGGAAAATGTAGTAATAGAAGTTAAATCTAAGAAATTAATAATATTTTTGTGAAAAATATAATAAGTTCAGAAATATGTCTAAATGAAACTGACTCGGTGGCACAATAAGCTTGGACATCAGACTTACTGGGTTCAGATTTGTGCTCTGTCGTTTCCTGGATATGTCACTTTGGGCAAGGTGTTGAAACACTCATTTTCCTCATCTGTAAATATAAAAGAAGGTAAGTACCTATTTCACAGAATTATCCTGAAAATAAATGTTATAACTTACAAATAATTTAGAACTATTCCTGGCATAGTGAGGTTTTCCATAAACACTAGCCATTATAATCTGTTGTTCTATAGAAAGATTTTTATCATTCACTATGGTCTCCATGTGCCCATAATAAACATAATTATGTTGACATAAATATATCACAATCATACTAGTTTACTTCACCTTTGCTTTAATGTTATGACTAGGTTATTTCATTTATGCATTCATTTATTCACTAGTTGAAAACCGATGATTAAGCATCTACTTTGTACTAGGTGATAGTAGTAAGATAGTGAATAATGTGCACTAAGGGGCAAAATATCTACATCTTTCCATAGCAACAACTCATTTAGGTAGTAAATTCAATCATAATAATAAAAGTTGAAATAAAGTGCTAGGCTTCCCTCTTCTACATTGGAAAATACAGAATCAAAACTCTCAAGTTAAAGCAGACCTTGGAGAGTCTATGGTTCATCATCCATACAGACAAGAAACCTGCAGAAAGCTCACATGCCTTGCTCAAGTGCATGCAACTGAGTCTGTCTTTGGTGAATCCTAACTAGATCTCACATTTCTTGAACCTCAGTTTAGGACTTTTCCACTCTAAAGTATTTTTCTTTTGTCTTCCAAAAGGTAACCCTTTTGATCACCTTTTGAGCACTGAACTTACAGAATAACTCAAATTAGACAAGAACAAAAAAGTTGGATCTGAACAGAGCACTGAGTTATTGGTGGACAGAGAAAGCTTTGCTGTGCCTTAAATCATTTCATTTATGCAACTGCACCTGGGCAGAGAATGGGGCCTGACTTTGTAGCTCCCATCATCAGAGTTTCCTCTAAGTAGAAATATGGAGAAAGAAAAAAAAAATATATTCCTGTTGCCTAGCACTGTGCTCTAGAATGTGGACTGGCAAACTTTTTCTGTAAAGAAACCACAAAGTGTTTAACTTTCTGAGCTTAACAATCTCTGCCACAGCTACTCAACACCGCAGTTTTAGCAGGAAAGCCACCACAGACATAATGAGTAAATCAGAGTGTGGCTGTGTTCCAATAAAATTTTATTTATGGAAACTAAGATTTGAACTTTATATAATTTTTACTTGTCATGAAGAAATTTTTAAAAATTTCTCAGCCATTTAATAATGTAAAGACAATTCTTAGGGGATGCCAGGATTAGCTCAGCAGGTTGAGTGCTCCTCTGCAGCCCCAGGGTCCAAGGATTGAACCCTGGCCCTGGCCTGTGAGGACCCATATACTGAACTGGAGTGTGCCCCCAATTTGGTTCTCACCAGAGCAAGCTCCATGTTGGAAGCCCTTGGCCTGGTTCCTGCCCTGCACAGCCCCATGCCCACCTGTAGAATGAAACTATGTAGAAAATCAATGATGTGCAACTATGAAGACTGTTCTGGGCCCTCCCTCATATCTCTCTCTCTCTCTCTCTCTCTCTCTCTCTCTCTCTCTCTCTCTCAGAAAAAAAAAAGACAATTCTTAGCTCATGAGCGACGTATAAACAGGGGGTAGCCATCATTTGTCAGCTACTATTCTAGAGAAATGTACTGAAAAAAATTGTAAAGAGTATAACTGCATAACAAATGGTGCATGAAAGGAAAACAAACTATTTTATTTGGGTCCAGTAATATAATACCCACTAAGCCACTGTTTTTTTATAATACTCATTAGCTGCCTCTCAGATATATTTCTTAAGTTCCTTTGGAAAGAAACATTTCCAATCTTTTCTTTTTTTAATTGTTAAAGTTATTGGGGTGACAATGGTTGGTAAAAATTACATAAGTTGCAGGTGTACAATCCTATATTACATTGTCTATATACTGCATAGTTTTAGTGGTTACCTGAGGGTAAAGGAGAAGAGAGAAGTAGGGGAGTAGGTAGTGGGCATCAAATATATGGTGATAGAAAGAAAACTGACTCTGGGTGATGAGAACATTTCCAGTCTTACTGATATATTACTATAAACTTCTTAATGAAAGTGGCTCTTTTTTTTTCCTTCCCTTGACCATGAGCTGGCTGCTCCACAACCACTATCCTTGTGATTGAGCATGGCAAGTATAGTGTCTATAGTCAAAAGGTGTGCTCTTCTTCTCCTGGCCCACTAGCCTCACTATCACCCTATTATACCAATCAGAAGTGTAACAAAAAGTTTCTTTCCAAATCTAAAAGAAATAAAAAATGCCCTTAAAAAGCCAAGCAAGGTAATTTGAAGAAAAAAAATGTAATGAGTTTCAGGTTCATGAAATGTGATATTGACAACAGCAGAAATAAATTGCTCCTATTTAACTGCAGTCCAGCTCAGAAGAGATGAGCATAAGCCATGCTCCAATAATGCAGCTGAGACTGGACCCTGAAAGACACACTCTATTAAGGCCAAAGTGCTATTAAGGAGACAGACATATACAGTAAAGTTGGAAGGGTTGGAGGAGAAAAAGAAAGCCTTAATCTATACATCTCAGAGACTTGACAGTACTCAGCTTCGTATAAATCCGTCTAAGTAAAGTTATTAAGTGGCTGAGAAATATACCATTGGCAGCCAACCTGAGACAACAATGGAAAATGGATAGCCAATAGACAACAGACAAATAAAAGGACTAGAAAAGATGCTTGCTCACAGATTCTGAGAGGCAATAAACACTGCAAATGGGATTTTGGCTGCATCTTTCAACACCAAGGAATAGTAGATTCTCAACAGAAACTAAATAAGTACATCATTACCTGCTATTTCTTAAATATGGTTGAGTTAGAAAAGGTGAATTCTGTAGGGAAGTGGTGTGAAATATAATAGTTATAATAAATGTGCTGAACAATGTCAAAATAGAGACACCAAAACAATATGCCAGGAAAGCTCACTCTTCATGAACTGCAGGAGAAAATTAAGAATAAAAGTAGTGCAGTATACGCCTTACTTCCCAATTCCTAAGGATTTACTTACTACCCAATTCTAAAAATGTGACCAATATTATCAATTAAGTAAGGGGTGTTGGGATGGCTCAGTGGGTTGAGCATTTGTTTGCAGCACTGGGGTCAAAGGATCAAATCCCGGCCCTGGCCCGTGCAGACCCACATGCTGAACTGGGGTGTGTCCCAGTTCAGTTTTCACTGAGGTGAGCTTCCTATGTGGGAAGCCCTTGGCCCAGTTCCTGCCCTGCACAGCCCTATGACCACCTATGGAATGAAATTATGTAGAAAACTAATGATGTAAAACTACGGAGCTTGTTCTGTGGCCCTCCCTCTTCTCTCTGTCTCTCTGTCCCTCTGCCTCTCTGCCTCTCTCTCTCTCTCTCTCTCTCTCTCTCTCTCTCTCTCTCTCTCTCTCTCTCTCTCTCTCTGTGTCGAAAACAATTAAATAAATCTCTTCAAAAAATCAATTAAGTAGAAAACTAGTTATTTAGTAATGTATTGAATAAGGCATCAGTTTATAAATTTTACTTCTACTATCACTTAATCTAAGTTCCATTGAAGAATCTAACAAAGCATACATTTAAGAGATCATTTTAAATTTTGCTAAAGTCTAAACAGATAAATATATGTGTGTCTAGCCTTATAAAATAAATTAGTGGAAAGTTTAATATAAAAGTGTCAACTGAATATTGAAAATAGTGTAATTGAATAATTAGCTTTCTAATAAACTAATAAAGAAATTAAAGGCACAGTGGTAAAATGGTAGAGCAAGTATTAAAGTGATACTCAGAAAATATGGGTTCAATTCCTAAATCTACCCCTAACCAGATGCATGACTTTTACCAACTACATTTGCTTCTCAGTTTCTTCATGTGTAAAATAAATAAATGAAAATTTCTCTATGAACACTACCAGCTGACATTTTGTGACACTATATTGGTGTGAATATTTTATCCAAATGTTAGAAGAGTATAATTTTAAAGCTGCATAGAATTCAAACATTTAAAACTTATTTTTGGTTAACCATGGAAAAATAATGAGTATCATCACTATTAGTTACTGCCGATATCCACGGTTATTTTCATGTTTGAAATAACTCAAGCTGTAGAATGAAGGTTACTGGAAGGTACAACATCTTATGTCATAAATATGGTTTGATTGTCTTGAACCATGTAGAATAACGTGTTTGTTTTTAAATAATTTTCATGCCTTAAAAATATGGAGACCTTTCCATATCTTGGCCACCATAAATATTACTGTAATGAAAGTTGGGGTACATATATATTTACAGACAAAAGTTTTCAGGGTTTTTTTGGTAGATATTCAAAAGAGGGAATGCTGAGTCATATAGTAAGTCTATTCTTAATTTTTTGAGGCATCTCCATACATTTTTTCTATAGTGACTGTACCAATTAAATTCCCACCAGCAGCACATGAGGGTTCCTTTTTCTCCACAGCCTCTCCAAACCTTATTTGTTTTGTTAATGACAGCCATTCTAAAAAGTGTGAAGTGGTACCTCATTATGGTTTTGATTTTCATTTCCCTAATTGCTAGTGACATTGAGCATTTTTTTCATACATCTGTTGGCCATTTTTCTTCTTGGGAGAAGTGTCTATTCAGGTCCTCTACCCATTTCTTAACTGCATTATTTGTGATACATTTACATAATGGAATATTACTCAGCCATAAGAAAAGATGAAATACAGCTATTTTTGACAACATGGATGGAATCTGAGATCATCATGCTAAGTGAAATAAATCACACAGAAGAACTCAAGAACCATGTGACTTTGCTCATATGTGGGATATAAAACTGAAAGCAATGAAAGAACAAGACAGACAAACAAAACGAAACTCATGAACATAGACAGCGGTTTAGTGATTACAAGAAGGTGGGGTAGGGGTAGTAGAGGAGGGAGGGGGATCAACTACACAGTGATAAAAGGAGTACTGACTTTGGATCATGACCACACAATGCAACACATAGATTATGTATTGTAGAATTATATACTTGAAACATATGTAATTTTACTAACCGTTGTAACCCCAACAAATTTAAAAAAGAAGAAAAAAAAAATGAAGACCTTTTAAAAAAACATATCAGATTTAGAGCATCAAATCTTTACTGCTATATTGCAACAGTAAATTAAGGATTAGCTGTTCTCCTCAGATAGTAAATTAATCTTCTATTCATCATCGTCCTCACGACTCCCTGTTGTCTCCAGATACTGAAGCCCAGTGTCAGCTGCCATTTATCATCACACCTGCACAATTTTCTTAAAGCAGAGTTAAGAAAAAAATAAAATATTTATTGGACTCATCTCTCTATCAAAATTTAAAACTACCAAGAGGACAATGACTTTCAAGAAAACTGGAATACATACACGTGAGAAGACTATTTTACATATAGGACCCGCAAATAAAACGATACAGAAATAATTTAACTTAGTCAATTAAGGAAACCATTCTGTAAGGGTCTCCACCTTCTTCACTCATAATTGCTCCCTGCTTGGTTCTCTTAGGCATTTAATTCTGCAAACCTGGTCTGAAGAGAGAGCTATGGTGATTTATATAAAGAAACCCCAATGGATAGAAAAGTCATTGAATTTCTCTTACATTCCTCACCCACAAACCACAGTTGCATTTTATTTTTCAGCATTTTGTGCAAATTGTCAGCTTTTAAATAACAGGTAATCCCAAATGTAGACACAAAAGCACATCAGAGGATTATCTCCTCAAATTGCTAGAATGTTACAAAGAGGTGTCTTTTAGCCCCAACAGGCAGAATTTCTGTGAACTGAATGAGTTGCATCCATGAACTGATGAATACTCCCATTTGCTGACTCAGTCAAGAGTGTCAGGATTCTTGCATATGGAGGGAACTAGACTAGAATAACTCTAAGGTCTACATCATTTAAAAGTAAATGGGAAGAGGGAGAATGTGTACTCCTCATAGAATTTCTGAAAATTAATCTTCAAATCTAGCATGTTAAGTGCCATAAAGTGGGGGGGACTCTCTTTATTGTTTTACTAAAGGGATAACGTTTCTGAAAATTAATCTTCAAATACAGAAGCAGTTGTCACATTAGTCTGACCATCAGAAGTGTTCCCTATCGTATAGATAACCCACCTAATTCAGAAAGTCGGAAATCCACTTCAATTTCTACATATCTTCACCACCACCCTCCCATCTCCCCTCCCCCAAGTAATTTTAATCATCACCTAGTTTTTGTAAACATGCAAATATCTTATATTTGAGCTATTCTCAAAAATAAATTCTGTAAATGCTTACAGTTTTGTATTACATTTCTGGAAAATGGCTTATAAGAATCTTACTAAGAATTCTTAGTAGAAATTTCCCTTCAATAGACATAAGAGAAATCATATTCTACCAACAATAGTAAAAAGAATCATTTGATATTCATCTTTAAGTGCAATTTCAACAATAAGAAAAGATGAAATACTGCCTGCCATTTGTGACAACACAGATGAACCTTGAGATCATCATGGTAAGTGAAATAAGTCAGAATGAAAAATCAAGAACCATATAACTTCACTTATAGGTAGAATATAAAACTGAAAGTAACAAAGAAACACAAACTCATGGACACAGTCGATAGTTTAGTGGTTACCTGGGGGTAAGGGGGAAGGTGGGTGGGGAGGGAGTGTGGGGACATCAAATATATGGTGATGAAAGAGAACTGACTCTGGATGGTGACCACACAATGCAATACATAGATGATGCAATGTAGAATTGTACACCTGGAACCTATGTCATTTTTGCCAACCAAAGTCACCCCAATAAATTTAACAATTAATAAAAATAAAATAAAATAGAATTTGTAGGAATGTTGAATCCTAGGGAATATTACCTTTGTTCATAGTAAATAATTTAATCCCCAACCAAATTAAAGAATTACAATAATGCTAATAGTGGTAGTAGGAATAGTAGCTAAAAGAGCAAATTAAAATAATTCTCCAATGAGATCACTATTATTTTCCCTCATTCTATAAACAAGGTAACTGAGGCTCAGGAGATTAAAGAACTTGCAATTTAGCTAGTAAGAAACAGATGACATTTAATCTCTGTGATGCTCCAGCACATGGTCTTGTTTGATTCTCTGAGTATTTCTGGCTACAAAAGAAATGTGCATCATTGCAAGCCAATTTTTGTAATAGGAAGTAAGGAAGTAACAACGCTGGAGAGATTCAGGCTCATTAATTTCTATCCCCTCTCCCCTTGTTGCCATAATTAGCCCTTCACCCATGCTGCATGAGTAGTCTCTCCAGGCTATTAGATAAGGCAGTAGTAACAAGGAGCCTGTCATAGAACTCCCTTTTTGAATAAAAGGTAACCCAAAATTGTGAGAACTTTCTTTTTTATATCATTTTAAAGTCCAGGTTCATTTTCAGCTATTGAATTTTTTTCCCTCACTAGCAATATTGAAAAAATACTAAGTAGTCCATGAGTGCTCAGATTGAAAAAAAATTCCCATCCTATTTTATTGCATTATTTCATCCACTCCTTTGATATGTAATGTATTGCAATTTCATCTACAATTTGCACTTTCATTTTTATAGCAGATCAATTAAAGATAACTGGACAAATGCTTGATTACACTCTGGAAGCCAATTTTAATATCACATCCTGATGAAACTCTAATCTTATCAAAGATGCCATCTCTTTCATTTTCCTTTTACTTATTGGGAGTTTCCAGTGTTATAAATCAACCAACTGGTATTACAATATATGTGGAATTTTATCAGTTCTCTATCATGCAAACTAAGTAAATAATAAAATTACAAAGAACTGGAAAAGAATGAATCATAGGACTAGATTCTAGTAACTCCCTGACATTAAATCAAATCTGAATTTCATATGAGACAAAGGCAAGCAAATTTAACAAATAGGTTTGGATAACTTACACATCAAAGAAAAAAATGACTTACAAACTTTCCAGAAATATCTCAAAAGTGGGAAGAATATCAACTAGTATAATTAAGAAAATTTTGACATTATTTGATACACTTGTGATGTTAACTCATGACTTTCTATTTGTGAAGTTAGAGATTACTGAGACAGGGAAGCTAGGAATAGTTATAATACAGGAAAAGAGCATGAAAACTATTAAAAAGAAAAGAAACTAAGAGCCTACATGGTCCAAGACACAGATCTCAGGCAGACATTAAGCAACCACACAGAACAAACCATCCAAAGGCTAATGTGCAAAGAGATTCTGTTGTGGCCATCGCTGTAGTTTAGCCTGCTACAAACAAGTTACAGGTTGTGCCTTACAGACATTAAAAATACATCTGTCACTATTCTTCATACATCTTACAGAAGTTAAACTTAGCCTTGTTCTTCTTTCCTCTTTTCTCCCATACCAATAAATTTTTTCATGGAAATAGAAAACACATATAAATACTAGCCCAGCAGGAGGGGCATCTCTGGCTTTCTAGCAATTAGAGATTGTCACTCGGTGGGGTGGCCTTTTCTTTCTTTTCTTACTTACCCTCTGCTAAATAAACTTAAGTTTCATTTGAAACTCTATTAACTGCTCAGGTTTGAATTCTTTCCTATGTGAAGCCAAGAACTTTCTTAGCTCAGGGCTTAGGTCTTCACTAGTTGAGATTTGACCCTTCCTGGCATCATCTTTGACAACCATGATGTCATGGATCCCATCTTCTCTGTAGGAGAGGCTTGATGGGAACCCAGGACCATCATCCAGACCCCAGAGTAAGACTGTGCACAGCGTCTTTCAGCCATAAGGGTGAGTGTACCTCAGGGACCACACAATCCCTCCCTCTTGGCCTTTACTTCTCCTCCCCTGTCCTTACCTATATTAGAACACTCAGCAAAGGGGCTCAAGAACTCCTCGCAAGCCCATGGAGACACCACTCAGCAGGTCCCTCTCATTTTGCCAATTGGTTCTGAATCGCCAGAACGATCTACAAGGAGAGCCCTTTCTCTTGAACTTCGGCTCAGTGGCCCCCAAATACTTTGGGTTAGTTGGCCTATCATCCCCCACAAAATGGAACCATTAAGGGAGCTCTTCCCTGAAAAACTAGGCTTTTTTTCTGTCCTTTTCTCTCCTGCCGAGAGGAAAAGTGGCACATCCTATGAGCACAGCCCAAGCATTTAATAGCCAGGAAGGTGCTTACCACTTGAAGACTCCCATGAGAGGGTAAGTGGATCACTGCGGACAGGATAGATCGGCTCTTGGGCCCCTGCCCACTGCAAGCAAATGTCCATGCAACAAGGAACCCTGGGAAGCGGATAGGCAGCAGGCTTGAAACCCAACCTCTTAGTTTCTTCTTTTGTAAAAATAGTCCTCATGCCTCTTCCTTATATGAATTAGAGGTACCGGTAGTTAAAATATAAGCTTTGAATGGTGCTGATGCATCATTAAAACCCCAAATACCTTGTGGAACTATGTACAAATCAAAATACCCATACAAAAAGACAATTTTACAATATATTATAAAACTCAAACTGTGTGTGCCTTTTGATCTGGAATTTCACGTTTAGAGGTTTCCCTGGAGGTAATGCTTAGGCAGCCTTGCACATAAAATTCAAGGCTGATCGGCTTGATTTTATACGTAGTACATTGACACCCAACAACAGAAAACTGGTTATAATATATTGATATCACTTGTGTTAATATCACGCATTGCAAGTTTTAATTTGTTTTGTATCGCTGAGGTGCAGGAAGCCTTATATAGTCTTTTTTTTTTCTTTTTTTTTTTATCACTTGGGCTCAATGCCACACTTACAAATGAGGCACAAACCTCATCTTAATCATAGTTGGCAGGAGGGCATCTCTGTCCCTACAATACACAAGTCTCCCAGGGTTTACAAGGTTGAAATTGCTGTTCTTCCTGCTCTACCAGGCTGCCTTAGGGTCTGTTCGCTGCTGCCTGTGATCCCTCCAGAGTCTGCTGGTCTGAAGGGCCAGCACAGCAAACCCAGTCAGCCTCTTCTGCACTCGGGGCTGGCAGGAGAGGCTCTCCATTCAGCAGAACCACAGCAGTCAAAGTCACCTCAGTTCTCACTCCCCAACATCTGGACAAGTAAACCAGTCTCGGAAATTTCCAAATCAACAACCCTTCGCCTTTGCCCAATTAGAGGTAAGATTTCTAGAACATTCATCATGAGGCCCTGCCCATAGCTCTGGGACCTTTCTTTGTTCTCTGATGAACTCTCTGGGCCTGTGGGTTTTGTTTTTCCTTTTGTTGGTTTTCATTTTTGTGTGTGTGTTTGTTCTTCAGAACTAGGAAAGACCTTTCTCCAATACAGCAATATGGAAATTTCAGCAAATGAACACCATCCTCCTATCAGAACAGGCCTCAGCTGATCTGAGTGGGTGTGTATAAGCTCTATCTAGCTCCCTCACCCTCTGTGGGAGGTAACAGGGGTTACAGAGATGATTTTGAGTCCAGGGTTTTATGCTATTTCAGAGTTTCCTTATAGGATTGCCCTGCAGTTGCCCCTATGGGAGCATGCCGAATAGTGTACCTTTTGTCTCCTCCTCTTTCCTGCATTACTTCTCTCCCTTATTGTTATTTTTCTGCCCTTCCCAAACCAGTCTCGGGCATTTAAATGCTTTTTTCCATGTTTGTTTCTGGGATATCCTAAACTAACACAATTTTCTTTTCCTTCTAGCTCTGGGCATGCAGCCACTTCAACTCAAAGAACTAGCCTCTCTCAACAGATGAAGACAAAGCACTTTCTCTTTGTGAACACAAAATGCCAAGGTCCCCAAAGATCTGATGCAAGAGAGTCCAAATTCAAGACACAAAAGGCTCAGCTGCTTTTTTTTTTTTTTTTTTGGAGTGGGAAGAGAAATATACTTTCTTTTATACTTATTTTTCTCTAGCCATAGATGGATAACACAAACAAATATCTTGCCCCACATGGGAAAATTATCATTCTTTTTTACTGTTCAATATGGTAATATGATCCTATTTTTAGGTTCACTGTATTTGTATTTATATTCATATATAGTAAAGACATGAGTAAATATGCTCACCTTTTTCATGTGAAACAAATTATACCACAATTTAATGGCTTGAAAGTAAGATTCTATGAGCCAAGATCAGATTACCAAGGGCAGGGCCCATAAGCAGTATCAGTTTACAAAATTTAACACTAGGGTTTACAAACATTTCACTTATCAAATCAAGCCAAAACAAAACATCTAAAATGAAGTACAGCGTTCCCTCGCCACTTTGCGCTTCATGGTTTGCGGCTTCAGTGCTTCGCGGGTTTTCCCAAAATATTCATCAAAAAATAAAAATGAAAAAATACCACCATGTCGGCAGCCACATGGCGGAAAGGAGCGTTGTTTCATGTGGATGCGCGAGAGAGAAGGATCCCTGCGTGTCAAACAAAGAGCTGAGCTGCCTCAGAGTCCATCCCACGGGCTCTCATACAGGCGCGTGATTGGTTTCCGGGGCGACATCGACCCTTGAGAAAATTCCTAGGGGTAAATCCTACTTCGCGGTTTTTCAGCTTTCGCGGAAGGCTCTGGTCCCCATTAACCACGAAAAACGAGGGATCACTGTATTCCATAGACATTAAAAATAATTTTACAGGGTCATGCTGGGTGGCTCAACAGGCTGAGCACTTGCCTTGTAACTATGAGGTCCTTGGATCAAATCCCGCCCCCGCCCATGCAATCACATATGCTGAACTGCGGCACAACCAGTAACTGCCAGATGGCAGCAAAGGTTCTTACCTCGCACGAAGGAGGTCCCCTGGTCTGGTTTCTGCCTGGTACAGGCCCACATCCACCTGCATGGAATGAAACTATGTCACAACTAATGATGTACAACTATGGAGACTGCTCTGGGCCCTTCTCCCTCTCTCTCACCTTCTCTCAAAACAATAAAATAAATATTTAAAAAATAATTTTACAGAAGGTATTTAATAATATGAAAAACTTCAGAAATTATTTAGTGGGACAGTTCACAAAATAGTATGAAGGGTGTTAGCCTACATTTATACGAACCTTTTTTTTTTTATTGTTTTTGATAGAGAGAGAGAGAGAGAAAGATACAGAGACAGAGATAGAGAGAAGGGGGAGGGCCCAGAACAATCTCCATAGTTGCACATCATTGGTTTTTCCATACAGTTTCATTCCACAGGTGGGCGGGGCTGCACAGGGCAGGAACTGGGCCGGGGTCTCACCCCGGTGAGAACTGAACTGGGGGCACTCCCCAGTTCAGCATATGGGTCCACACGGACCTGGGCCAGGATTCGATCCTCGGTCCTTAGGGCTGCAAAGTGAGTGCCTAACCCACTGAGCCATCCTGGCTTCCCAATATATGAACCTTTACACATAAAAACTGTATGGAAAGCTGTCCGACTTCTAACAGTGACATATTTTAGGAAAAATAAATGAATGTTATAGTTTTTATTCTTTATAATTTTTATTAATTTCATTGAGGTGACATTGATTTGTAATATTATATAGGTTTCAAGTGTACATTTCTATAATACATCATCTATATATTGCATTGTGTGTTCACCACCCAAAGTCAATTCTCCTTTCATTTACTATATTAGTTATAATAAATTTTTATTGTAGAATGGTAAAAATTAATAACAATACAAAACCTAAAACTTAGGCAAAGCCTAACACTGTTACAAATTTGTAAAAAAAAAACAAAAAACATGCAGATCTAAGTGACACTTTGGTGCTAAGATTGATGCAGGGATTTTTTTTTTTTTTCAATGCTAACAATAATTCTATAGGTCAAATAATCTCAAGCTACCTATAGACTGTGACTGGTATTATATCACCATCCTTGGTTTATATTGTCCTATTCTTTAACCTTCAAACTACATGCCTTTATTTGACTTTGAACAAATATATACGCTCTAAGTTTGTATATTTATACATGAACTATACCTGAGTTTATATTTTTATGTAGCAGCTATCATTATTTAGTTTAACCTCTTAAAATATTATGACTAGCAAAGCTTAACTGTAACAGATTACAATAAAACAAAACAATCTAATGCAGAAGTGGTATTATATCAGTGTCTGTCTTTGTATGTGCTCATCCTATAGATAGTTAGACAAAGATTTTAGTGCAAGTAGTTTAATTTGGAGAAGGGGTAGTGTGAGAGGGCAGGGAAGGGAACCAATAAAGGGTGAATTATCTCAGAAGTTTCCACTGCAAGTAAGTAGATATTAGTCACTTTGAGGAACGTTTTGTATATACTCCAACCTAGAGGCAAAGGAGTTATGGTATTTATATATCAACTTCCCTCCATAATAGCTTGAGGGATGCTCCCAGAGCTTTATTAATTCTCTTTGTTTCTGGTGTCCCTTGTAAAAGTAAGAAGGAGTGGATATGGGTGGAGTATTGATCTGCACTTCATTCCATTACAAATTCTTTGAAGGCTCTGTTTGTAAACACAGTAGAAATAGAGAAATAGAAAACTGATATGAAGGATGGGTTAAAAAAAAAAAAGATTGTTTTCCAGCATTATTAGGATAAAGTTTGTGCTTAAGACAAATCTGACAATTTTGACATCACCCTCCTATTGAGAAAGAAAGTATTTAAATTTGCTTCTTGAATGATGGAATGAAAATTTACTAAGTAGGGTAGAGAGCAGAGAAAGTCTGGGAATAAACATTTAAGCAGAGAAAGCTGAATATTGAAAGGCAAGCTTACAAGAACATTTTTAAAAGGTTTGAAGTCCAGCAAATTGTCCAGTATTACTGCTGCACTGGAATCCACAGGGAAAATGATGTTGAGAAGTAGGCAGGAAACAGACCCCATGGATCTCTTACATATTCTAAGGTATTTACACCTTATTATAAAGGCAATGGGAGACCACTGAAAGATTTAAGTCAACTTTTTTAAACAAGTATCTGATAGAAAATTGGAAAAAAAATGGGAAGGAAAGGAAGCTGCAAATTGGGATCTAAGAAATAATGGTGGTTTGTACAGATGGTGACAAAGAGAGAAGAGAAAATATGAATATATTTCAAAGCTATTCAGGAGGCAGAAAAATGAGGAAGAAGAAAACAATTTTTTATATAACTTTCAAATATTTTCCTTTATGTATTAGATGAATTTAAAAAAGCAACTGGAAGAAGTAATCAAGAGGGCAGTATCTTCTCTGGTCTGAAATAGAGAGATAATTCTTTATAGCTAATATTATATATTATGGTATTTTGTACGCTAAATGTTTTAAATTATTATTTATTAATTTAACTAAATTGAGACATGCAATTCAATTATAAAATTGAAGTAGGGAGTAGTAAAGGAAATAAAATATTCATTAGGAAGCATTTCCCATCAACCACTTATTCATGCTTAGATCAAACAGATCTAATAATTTCTTGTTAAATTCATCAGTTTTCATTAGAAGAGTAATTGTAGTTGGTAAAAGGTAATGGTTATGGTGCTACACAATTAACACAGTGTGAAATGAACTAAAATATGTTTCTATAGATGATTTTCTGGAAATACTAGATACTGGGTCTAGAATACATAATGTAAGATTTTTCTAAACACTATCATTTTGTTAAATCAAATCAAAACATATTTCAGTTGAAAATTAATGCTGGTATTTAGGTATTATAAAAATTGATGTTTTCATAGATTGTTCAGGGCTAAGGAAACAAAGTTTAATTCTTATAAATGATAATGATGTCTATATAAAAGACTAGAGGAAATAGCCTGGATTTATGTTTATGAAATCTGCCTTGTGGATCAAAATTTAATGTATATGTATTGACCCTAAAAACCCACCTCTTTATTTTCTCTTTTAGTATATTTTTCTATTCATAAGGTCAACATGAGTTTATTTTTAAAATATATAAAGTGAGGGAAAATGGAGTTGGGGGTGGGTACTGGATATGCGGTGATGGAAGGAGAGCTGATTCTAAGTGGTAAGCACATAATGCAGTGCATAGATGATGTAATGTTGAGTTGTACACCTGGAAACTATGTTGCCAACCAATGTCACCCCAATAAATTTAACAATAAAAAAAGATAAATAAAATACAAAAGTGGTGAAACAAAAATAAATTAAAAAATAAAAGACATATTTCTTGATTCTATCATTCTGACTTATTTTGCTTAATAAGATGTTTTCAAGGTCCGTCCATGTTGTCAGAAATTGCTATATTTCATCTTTTCTTATTGCTGAGTAGTATTCCATTGTGTAAATGTACCACCACCTCTTTATCCAGTCATCTATCAGAGGACACTTTGGTTGATTCCACGACTTGGCCTCACTTATAAGCGGAATATAAAACTGAAAGAAACAAAAAAAACAATGACTCATGGACACAGTCAATAGTTTAGTGGTTACCTAAGGAGGGTGGGGGAGAGATGAGGGGGAGTAGGGAGGGGGAATCAAACACACGGTGATGAAAAGTGAGCTGATTCTGGGTGGTGAGCACATAATGCAATGTATAGACAATGTAATGTAGAATTGTACACCTGGAAACAATGTAATCGGTATTAATTAATGTCACCCCAATAAATTTAACAAAAATATATATATATATAAAATAAAAAATACTGAGAAAAACATAATTATTATTAAGAAAAAATTGCAAAAGATTTATGTGATAATAGACTATTATCCAAAATATGCATAGAACTCTTAAAATTCAACAATATGAAAAAAAACTTAATTAAAAAATGGGCCTAAGACTTTAACATATACCCCATCAAAAACAAAACAAAAACCAGATGACAAATAAGCATCTGAAAAAGTGCTCAATATCATATGTCATCAGAAAAATGCAAGTTAAAATGAGATACCATCATCACACATCTATTAGAATGACTAAAATCTCCAAATGCTGGTGAGGATGTGGAGTGACAGGAACTATTCATTTTTTGGTGGGAAGCAAAATTATACACTTTGGTGGTTTCATGATTCATTACAAATATTATTAATTATACTCTTGCCAGAGAATCCAGCAAAATCTCTCTTTGGTAATTACCCAAAGGAGTTGAAAACTTATGTCCACAACAACCTGCACACAGATGTTTATCACAGCTTTATTCATAACTGGCAAAACTTGAAAGCAACCAAGATGTTCTTTAGTAGGTGAATGGATAAATTAATTGTTGGACATGGAGGCAATGGAATATTATTAGAGCTAAAAGTGAGCTACTAAGCCATGATGATATGGAGGACCTTAAATGCATATTCCTAAGTTTAAAAAGCCATTCTGAAAAGGTTTCATACCTCTGATTGCAACTATTTGGCATTCTGGAGTAGAGAGAACTATAGAGATAATCAGTGGTTGCCAGAAGCTGGGGTGGAAGTAGGGATGAATAGGCATGGCCAAGTAGATTTTTAGAGCAATAAAAATATCCATAAAGATGGATACATGTCATTATATGATTGTCCACACTCAAAGTATGCACAACAGCAAAAGTAAACCATAATGTAGACTATGGACTTTGAGTGACAGTGATACATTAATGTAGCTTCATCAGTTATAAGTAATCTGCCATTCTGGTGGCGGATGTTGATAATGAGAAGGGTTGGGGTGGGAGTATATGGGAAATTTCTGTATCTTTCCCTCAGTTTTGCTGTGAATTTAAAACTGCTCTAAAATATTCTTAATTTTAATAGAATTGAAAAAGTATGTATTTATTCTTTATTTTACAAAGTGTTTTTGGCATAATTTTAAATCAATAGTTATTTTTTCCTTTAACACTTTAAAGATGTCATTCCATTGTCTTAGGTATTGAATAATTTCTGATAAGAACTCTGATATTCTTTATGCTTATTCTTTTGCATGTATATCTCTTTTCTTCTGCTTTTTACCATTTCATCTTGATTACTGGTTTGAACCCATATAATTCTAATATACTATGGGGTGGGTTGGTGGGGGTGTCTGTGTTCTGCTTCAATTTATTGAGTATCTTGGGTCTATCTTTTTTTTTTTCCATCAAATTTGGAATGTTGTAGGACAATATTATTATTATTATTATTATTATTATTATTATTATTATTATTATTATTCCTGGCTCCCCTCTTTCTGTAACTCAAATTTCATATGTGTTAAGAAACATGATTGTGTCCCACAGTCCACTTAGGTGCTGTTAAACTTTTTAAGTCTTTTTATTCTCTATTTCATTGTGGGTGATTCCTAATGCTATGCCTTCATGTTCAATGGTCACTTATTCTGCCGCATTAATCTATTATTAATCTCATCTTGTAAATTTTAAGTTTAGATGTATTTTTCATCTCTAGAAATTCCAACTTACTTTTTAATGGTTTCATTTTTAAATCTTTGAGCATATTGAGCACAATACCTTTTCAATGGTTTTCTTTTTTTGTTTTTGTTTTTTGTTTTTTTGTTTTTGACGGGGAGAGAGAGAGAGAGAGAGAGAGAGAGAGATACAGAGACAGAGAGAGAACTGAACTGAGGGCACTCCCCAGTTCAGCTCATGGGTCCACATGGGCCGGGGCTAGGATTCGATCCCGGGTCCCTGGCGCAGTGCAAAGTGAGCATTTAACGCACTAAGCCATCCCGGCTTCCCTTTCAATGATTTTCGTGACAAATTTCATCATCCTAGTCATTTCTTCAAGTGTTTCTACAAACTGATATTTTCTCTTGATTGTGGATCACATTTCTTCACATATCTGTATTTTTTATTGTATATCTCCTTGTCTTAAGTTTGTGGACTCAGAGAATCTCTCTGGATTTTCCTTCCTTGTGCAGCCATCCAGAAACTGCCTTTAGACAGCAAAACAGATCAAAAGTAGGGCCTATTTGTTTCTCTTCTCCCAGGGACATCAATTCTGTGCAGCCTGGTCTCCAATATCTGAAAACAGTTGTATAGTTTTATGTTCATTTTTTAATTTTTTCTTTGGGGAGGGTAATTCCATACCACTTATTTCCTATGGCCAGAAGCAAAAGTTTATATTTTTCAAAAAAATCAGCACTATACAGTAAATATTTTTATCTATTATATGAGTTATAAATTGAACTTGGCTACACATAACAAAAAACTAAAACAAAAAATCCTAAGCTAAAGTGACTTAAACAAAAGAAATTTTTTTTTACACATAAGAAGATCAGAGATAGGTGATACAATTCTGATACAAATATAGTCTCCTTACAAAGTGATTTCACTCTCATTTTTATTACTATCTTGTGAAGGCAAAATGTTCTACCTTCATATTTGTATCTATGTTCCAGAAATGAAGAGACAAGATGAATCGGCTCCTATCTCAAAACTTCTTTTCACATTGCATTGACCAAAATTACTTCACCATATCTACCCTTTAGGATATGGAAGAGTTGGAACATGTAGATTTGTTGAAATCTGGAACATTGTAAACATTTTCATATCTAAAGGAAGCATTTGAATGCGATGCTTTACTAAATAATCTACAGCATTTGCAGTAGCTGGGTTGTGTTGTATAGTAAAAAATTATTATAATTTTAATAATTGGTTCCCTGCTATTCAACATTTAGATGCCATCTCAGCCCCAGGACTGTCCCTTTTTTTCAAGAGCATTAAGTACAGGTAATTTACATTAACACTAGTTGTCAGGAAGTAAGAAGCCATATTTAAAATGAGAAATAAAACCTAAATTATATATATATAAATTATAGATTGGTCAACACACATAATTATCAACAGGTGAATGAAGATATTGAAAATCATATCACTTTAAAAGTCTCAGGCAATCTAAGACCGTGGAACATATTTTCTACGTGATATGTGCCAAATTGCACAAATATAAAGCAGAGGTTCAGTGAACTCCTGAAGCCAGCAGTTTATATACAAGTGACTTATCTATGCAAGCAGTTACTGACAATTCAAATAAATAGAGATAGCAAACTCACTGGTATATGTCAGATCTTTAAAGATTCCATAATCTTTCTTGTTGACTACATTTCATAATACTACTTGTAATTAAAAAAAAAAAACTTCAATGATGTACAAGCTTGTCCAACCCACAGCCAAGATGGCTTTGAATGTGGCCCAACATACATTCATAAACTTTCTTAAAATATGAGGATTTTTTGCAATTTGTTTTTAGCCCATCAGCTATCATTAGTATTAGTGTATTTTATATGTGGCCCAAGACAATTCTTCAAACGTGGCCCAAAGAAGCCAAAAGATTGGACAACCCTGAGTACGAGTTCATAAAAAACGAGAGAGAGACTACGATTTAGCAATGTGAATGAATATCCTAAAATCAGAATAAAATAGGTGGGAATTAAGTATTAATCGAATCAATTTCAAATTCAATTTTTCTTATCTGAGTTTCAGAAACCAAAACCAGATTAGAGAATTTAGTAATTATTATAAATTCTTTTCTATCCTGAACAGACTTCCTGAACAGGTCTGAGGGATGAGAAAACACAGCATTGCCTTTTTGAATAATAGCTGTTACAAAACAACTCCTTGCAGGTGAAATAAAATGACTCAAAACTTAATAGAAGGAACCCTACAGAAGCTTCAGACATGCTCCTTATAATTTTCACAAAATTATTAAATTCAAATAGTATATACTAACTTCCATTTTACTCGGTCTTGCACATTCAGACTCAGCATTAATGCTTGTTGTGGGTCAAATGACATCGGTTGTGTATATTCTGATGTAAACTCAGAGCCACAACCTTTGGTCTGACAAATCTACTTCACTTAAAATAGCAGACCATGCACTGAGTATATTTTTGGTCTCCAACCATCCATGGAGACTTGGTTTAGCTATCAGTCCTGATTATCTATTCTTTTTTTAATTTATTTTATTTTTTTACTGTCATTTAAAAAAATAAAATCAGAGTGCTACTTTCAAGGTGAGAGGGTCTGTCATCTGGGAATAGGTTGTCTTCTAGTGTATATTTGCAAGGTTAGAAACTGCTGTTTTAAGAGATGTGGTTGTATTTAATAGTGTTTAGAGACCTGAGGATTAAGTTTTTGTTGAGATGAAGCCAAAAACTGCCTTTTCACCCATTTACCAAAAAGAAAATGTTCATGAAATATAATGTTTTCATTACTTAGCTTGTGAGCATATACATGAAATAGTGACGTTCTAATTTAGTATTTAAGAAATTATTTCCATATACATTTGATTATACAGACTAGTTAGAGGAAACATTTCCAGAAATGTAGAAAATCTAGAGTTTGATGTAATAAATATCTTCTTTAATTGTAGGTAGTTAGGGATTTTGCTTTTACTAAGTATCTGCTTTGCGACACTTTTGGTAACTGTCCTTTTCATGACAGTTACCAAAGTCAGAGACCATTGTAATCCGGCCTCTGCTTATTTCTCCAGGCTCATTATTTTTTTTTAATATATATTTTATTTATTTATTTATTTTGACAGAGGAGAGAGAGAGAGAGAGAGAGAGAGAGAGAGAGAGAGAGAGAGAGAGATACAGAGACAGAGAGAGAACTGAACTAGGGGAGCTCCTAGTTCAGCATATGGGTCCGCACGGGCCGGGGCCAGGATTCGATCCTCGGTCCCCGGCGCTGCAAAGTGAGCGCTTAACCCACTGAGCCATCCCGGCTTCCCCGCCAGGCTCATTCTTAACACTGCTTCCTACCATTAAATTTCTGTCAGTGTCATGTTCTCTTATATGTTTGAGTCTCTGACTATATTGTGTCTTCCTCTTGAAATACTCTTCCTACTCTTGCCTGGCTAAGTCACATGAAGTCCTATTTGTCTTTCAATATTCAGGTGAAGTTTTACCCTTGCAATGAAGCCTTTTCTAGTTAGTCTATGGCCAATCTAAATGAAATGACCACGTCCTTCTTTGTGTTTTGCTTACCACTTACTAAATGTCCCTTGAGTTAAATAAGCTCACATTTCAAATAATTTGGATTTTTAGAAATACAAATGTCTGCTTTCAGGAAAACAGTTTTGCAAGAATTTTAATATTTTTCGTATGAATGAAACATGATTTTCACTGTGTAGATTCAGAATAAGTTATAGGGCATAATGCTTATGCCTAAAAAATTCAAAATTCATTTAGGGAGACTAGACTATGAAGTGCTGATTGTTCTTACAAAATATCAAAATTATCATGGAGTTTTAAAATATTTTTCTATAAAATCTGATTCTTCAATATATTCTAAAATATTAAGGGATTTTTCTGGGTCATAGCATCACAGTAATTTTGGTTTTGTTTTTCTTTGCAATTTTTAAAGGTTTCCTTCATTAAACATAAATTACCTTATAATATGGCAAACTCTCCACTAACTGGACAGAACTCAAGCAACCATAATTTCAAGCAACTGATTAATAGAAAGTCTACTTACATATATCCAACATCTACCAAGACCCTTGGGTGCTTGTTAATTGACAGTCTACTGTACTAATAAGGTAAAAACATACCAGTATTCTTTTAACAAAAAATGTAAAAGAAGTTGAAAATTACCATTTTCGTAATTCATATTAATAATTAAAAAACGAATTGATAATATTTGAAAAGGCAATTTGGTAATACATCAAGGCACATAGAATTGCATCAAACCCTTTGACACATAATTCCTTACAAATATACTAAAAGTTTTTAAAATAGAAGACTGTTAATTACAGTGTTATAATAATTTAAGTAACAGATGCAAGACAAATGTCATAAAATAAGTGAATGATTTAGTAGATTATAATATATCATTTTGGTGAACTCTGTATTCATTAAAGTATTAAAAATATGGAAGCAGAAAAATATTAAACACTGTTAAATTAAAAACATAATATTTATTGTGAACTATGGTTATAATGATATCAAATAAATGCTGGTAAAGATGAGAAAAATGCAAAATAAATATTTATAAAGAAAGGTGCTTAGTGTTATTTCTCTTTGTAAAGAATTTTTAATGTCATGGTTTTATTGTTATTGTTTTCTAATTTAAATAGTTTTAAATAGTAAGTGGAGGAAACTATATGATGTAAGTAAATCATTTTCTGTTATGTATTGTGTTTTCAATGACATTTTAAAATTCCTCATATGAGCTATGTTCATGTTACTTAATGCATAAATCAATGTAATGTATCCACTTAACACTAGATTTAATATATTTTGTTGTGATACTGCCTTGTGTATGGCATTATAAGAGAATTCCACTTTATACCAAGACCACCTATCAGACACTTAATGAATATATCCTGTTTAAATGCCATATATATCTTCAAATAATAACTATCAATAAAATTTACTAGGATAGTTTTTTTTTGTTTCATCTCAAACTCTGACAGCATTATCCCTTTGAACTTCATCCATTTCCTGGCTCACTGAATCTTAATCCATTATTGAATATAGGAGAACCTCACTCAAAAATTCATTCATCCCTTATATTGTCTGGATATTGTTTTGGTTATCTCTTACGAAAGTTAATTCACAGAAATAAAGAATTATTTGACTATTTTCGAACAAAGTGAGAAAAGTCACAGAAATACTTTCAGGAAAGTGGGACAGCCCTGGAAACATAAGAGATGGAGATTAAGAACCTGGTTTCTCCAAATGTCTTCTTGTGGAGTGTGTACCCATCTAACACCACCAGATGGATAAAGCTAGACAGGATGGCAGGTGAAAGGGGAATTCCCCAGTGGGAGAATTGTTTCCCTACTCTCACGGAGCAGGTGTACCAAAGACAGAAGAGATCAGAACTTGTTAATAGCACAAGTCAAAAAATTCAGGAATTCGCAAATTGAACAGGTGAAAATGTAACTGGTGATAATTGGAAGCTAATTATTGTCAGCCAGCAATTGGCAACCAGGTGTTCTGAGACACCTAAAATGCAAAGCAGGGAGGATTGTAAAGATATTTGCTTTGGGGCACAGATGAACTAAGTGAGTTCCCTGACTGAGGTTTCAGTAGGAAAATGACGAGTCTGTTTATTAAGGGTATGTTTCAGGGAGCCTAGGAGCTAACCAGGAAAGAGCAAGGGTTGCAAAGCCAAGTAATTATGGCTTGTGTGTAAGAAGTGCCTTATATTTTTCCTAAATTAACTTTTTTCAAATGAGTAAGGGCAAAAATAGAGTAACCACAAAAACCACATCTATTGGCTGCAAGCCATCTTAGGAGTATGGTGGCTTTACTCTCTAAGTAGTGCTAAGCACAAAAAGTTCTAGGAAAAAAGCCTTCAAATCTATTAATACATATTATGTATTCTTTAAAGGTATTTTTTTTAGAAACTAAAGATTAGATAAATTAATGAATTCAAGGTCATAAAACTAGTAAGCAGTAAATAGGATTCAAACTCAAATCTATAAGACCCCAAAGTCCATGCTTTTTGTTTGTTTTGTTTTGTCTTGTTTGTTTTGTTTTTTGTTTTTGGATGAATATTGTATTTTATTAGAAGGTAATTGATTGACTTGTCTTAACACAAAAAATACAAACTGAGGTATGAAAAGAATTACCTCCACAGTATTAAAATCCAACTACAGTCATTCTGCCCCCAAAGTATAATAAATATTTGGAGGAGATTCTCACTCCAGTTCACACTTCATTCTGTTATATTAGGAATGGATCACATCTCAAAACTCACTGAACCAAAACGCTGTCAAGTGGTAGTGGCCTGCTCAAGGCAAAGGCCTTTTGGAGCGACTAAAAGCCCTTCTCTTTAGAGTTGACATTTTATTTCCTTCTTATGTTTCTTCTTATTTCACTTTTGTTTTTTAATACTCTTTATTTTGACATTTGATATTATGTTAATTTCAGGCATACAGCATAGTGGTTAGACACTGAGATAATTTAAGAAATGATCCCCCTGACTAGTACCCATCTGGTACTATGGATAGTTATTTCCATGTTATTGACTAAATTCTCTATGCTGTACTTTACCGCCCCATTACTATTTTGTAAATACAAATCTGTACTTAATTCCATGCTCTTCTATTATACCATCTTACTTTTTGATGGAAAAATTTTTCCTTACTTAGAACAATAACAGATTTTTTTTTCATATTTACTCATCTAACTTTAAATATTCCAAATAATATGCATCTCCAAAAAGTTTAATTAAGGTCTATATTCAAGTATATCATTTATATAGACAAGCACACAAATCCTAATTTTACTGCTCAAAGGATGTATAATAAATAGGGTAAATACATCCATCCAACTACCCAGCCTAGAAGTAGCCCACTACTAGTGATGCAGAAACGTCTTTTCACCCCTCTGAGGCACTACCTTTCTCCCAACACAAGAGATCTATCCTGTCAGGGTTTGAATTTTATAAATGGAAAAGCAGTTTGTATACTTTTGGTTTAGACTTCTTTCACAAAACATTTTGCTTGTGAGATATGTCCTTGCTATTGGGTGTAGAAGTTATCCATTTTATTTATTGTCATATAGTATTTTATTATATTAACATGTCACAATGTATTTATCCATTCTACCTTTGGTGAACATTGGGGTAGATTCCAGTTTTTGTCTATTACATGAACACTGTGAACATCCTTTTTTCATTTTAATGGACATATATATGCAAACATGATGGTTCTATACCCTGGTATGTTAGTATTGACTCATACGGTTCAGATTAGGCTAGGTTCAGCTTTACCAGACCATATTAAATGATTCTCCAAAGTGGTTGTACCAACTTGCACTCTCACGGCAACAGATGAGTTTTTGTTACTTCACAATCTTGCCAACCCAGAGTAATATCAGTCATTTTTGTTTTAGCCATTCTGGGAGATGTGTAGTTGAAGCTCAGAGAGTTAATTTACATTCAGTTGAGGTCTGTGAGGTTGAGTCACCTTTCACACGTTATTTTGGCTATTTGAATATCCTCCTTTGTATTTTATGTGGCTGAAGTATTTTACCCAATTTTTTGTTAGTTTTCTATCTTTTTCTTATTGATGTATAGGAGACCATTATATATTTTCAATAAGAGCTCCCTTTTTGTAATTATCTTGAATTCTGAATTCTGTGGATCTCCTTTTTACCACATAATGGTGAATTTTGGTGAAAAAAAATGTTTTCATTTTCTAAAAATATAATATAGCTTTTTTTTATAAAAGTTTAGGTGAGGTTTGGGTTTTGTTGTTGTCATTATTTGTTTTGTCCTATTTAAAAAATCTTTGTATACCCAAAGGCCATGAATTTGCTTTCTTAAGATTATTTTTAGAAGACTTTTTTTTGTATTTTTTTTTTTTACTTCCCACATTTTTATTTGTAATCTGTTTGGAAGTAAATTTTGTACATGGTGTGATGTAGTATTTACATTCCTTATTTTATGTCGATTTTCAGTTGACTCAGCAGCACTTGTGAAAAAGCCTGTTCTTTGCCTAGCAGCTTCTCTGAAATTCTGCCTTTTCATTAATCAAGTATTTCCATACGTGTGGTTCATTCTTGTGACTAGCTTTTCAGGTACACTGGTATACTTTTCTCTCCTCTGTAATTAATATGCTATTTGACTAATATGATTTATAATAAGTCTTGATCTTTGTCTTTAAGTTTGTGTTGGCTTGTCATGTGTATTATATTGTATGTATTTTAGACTGATATTGTTAATTTTACAACAGAAACAAACATATTTTGATTGAGATTTCATTAAAACTATGTACTTAAGAAAAACCGGTATTTGTGAAACATGGAGAAATACAATCCAAAAATCTACTATTTCCCTCCATTTTATTAACTTTGGTTTAATGTCAAGAGTCTGCAATATAATTTTTGCTTTAGCTTTTATTTTGTGTAGACTATCAGATTACAGAAGTTTTTCTTCCATTACTAATTTTCTACAAGTTATTATCATGATTAGATAAAGGAATTACCAAATGACTGTCCGGCATCAATTATTTTTTTGATATAATGAATATATCAAATTAATTAACTATCAAAAGTTAGCATTGTTCTATGTAGCATTATGTGGTCAATTTCAACAAATTTCCCAAGTGCCCTTGAAAATATTGTATGTTTTATCATTGTTGGTTATAAATAACACATATTTATTTTTGTGTGTATATGTGTATATATTTATAATTTATAATATATTTTATATAACATACAAGTAAGATTGTATATAAACTTATGTGAATATAATTATATAAATACTTGTTCATTATATTCTTCAAAGTTCCTCATATTTATCTTTTGTTGCTTATTTTATCATTTATTGAGAGAAATACATTTGAATCTCAGACTATTGTTACAGATTTGGTTAGTTCTCTATATATGTTATTGCTTCATATGCTTTGAAGATATGTTATTAGGTTTACTAATATAGAATAATATGTCTTCTTGATAAATTAACCTTATTTTACTATAAATTATCCCTCTAATTCTAAAAATGTGTCTTAGTTTAAAAAAAATCTACTTTCTATGATACTGGAGAGTGGTATTAAACTTTTCCGTTAGTATATTTTACATTTTATTTTCAACCTTTCCGTGACTTTAAATTTAACTTTTCAAAAAAAAAAAAAATTTAACTTTTCCCTCTTCTAAGCAATATATAAATAATTTTCATCTTTTCACCTATTCTGGCAATATTTTCTTTTAATTATAGTATTTAATCCCCTTACATTTAATGCAATTTTTGATCATTTAAATTTTAAATTACTACATCACAGACAAATGCACACACAAAAACATCTGTGTATGTATATGTAAACTCTACAGGATATTCTTATTTTGCTTGTTCACTATTTGACTTTATCCACATATTTACTCTTTCAGATCACAAGTACTATGCAAGTTGATAAATCTCCCAATGGCTTCAGATTATTTATGAATGCAGTGTTATAATTGTTCTTCCTGGGGAGTTTGTTCTGATGCAAGAAATTTCACCGAAGCTGGTAAACTGAAAAGAAATTTATGGGAGAAGCTGGGATGGCTCAGTGGGTTAAATGTTCACTTTGCAGGCTCGGGGACCAAGGATCAAGTCCCCGAGGCCCATGTGGACCCATATGCTGAACTGGGGTGTGCTTCCCACGTGGGAGGCTCCCAGTTTGGTTCTCTCTCCCCCACCCCTGTTCAGCCCCTGGCTTGAGAGGGCATGCCTCCCATGCAGGAGGCTCCTGGCCCAGTTCCCTCCCTGCGCAGCACCTGCCCACCTGTGTGGAACAAAAACATGGGGGAAATCTAATGATGAACAAATATGGAGACTGCTCTGGGACCTCTCCCTTCTTTCTGTCTCTGTCTCTGTCAAAAACAATAAAATAAATCTTTAAAACAAAATTTATTAACTGTGAGTCAACATCAGAATCTTGCTATAAAAGGAAAAAATAGCAGGATCTTGAAAAAATAGACCTCACTTAAATATTGAAAAGATTTCATGGTCAAGCAGCGAATTTTAAAGTGATGCATTGGCTGAAATTCAAATTCCTGTGCAATTTCTGACCCAAACTAAAAGATCTCACAAAATGGAATTAATATAAAATTTTTGAACAGAACACACACTATGCTAGAACTTTTTTCCATTTAAACTTAACATATTTGTCTTAATTTGATCCTGGCTCCATAAAAACTGTGTGGTGCTTCCCCTTTAAATTTTTAATTGCTTATGGACATGCTTCCATAGTCTCAAGACATATACCTTCATATAGCATATGTCAAATTGTACGGTTAATATTTATTTACTTGCAGTCTTCCCTAGTAGGCTAAACGCCCATCAGAATAGGGACAGAACTCTGCTACAAACTCCATATCCCCAACAGTTGGTATAGTAGGACTCAGTAAATATTCATTCTGTGGTTTTAAAATGTTTATGCAAAAATAATCTTTTCAAAATAAAATATTTTGCTAAATTATCAAATTTTTTAAATAATTTTATTTATTCAACACTACTATTGAGTATTAGACAGTGAGTTTAAATGATTTCTTTGAGAAGATATGCTACAAAAGGTTATTTGTTTTTTTTGTGTGTGTATGTGTGTGTGTGTGTGGTGGTGGTGGTGGTGGTGGTTTGAACATGCTTAATTTCCACTGGTAATAATCCAGTTCAGAAGGGAAACTGGAAGCAAGTTAAGAAGAAAAATAAAGAAATAATCAATAGCATTCAGTTTCTAAGAAGACAGACAGAATTACTTTAGTATTAGCCAAGAGAACTTGGAGGGCCAGAACTTCCATTGTAATAGAAGAAAGGATAATAGGTAAAAGTACAACTACGTTTGAAAATTAGATCTCTTTTGTGTATTCCTATCTCTCTTGGTCTTTATAAATACAAAGTAAGACAATAAGCTGACATTGAGAGAGTCATATTGGAAATGGGACAGCAGACATTGGAGATTTAAGAAGAGTGGAGAAATTTTGAAATATCAATATGGAAAGTGGGAGGGCAGACCACAGAAATTTATCAGGATGGCTGAACAATACTAAAAATCAACCTGAAGTTGAAAGTCATGATTTGTAGAAGCAGCAGTCTGTTTTATTGTAATATTTTGTCTAGAATATTTTTGCTACCTGGGTACAGGTACAAATAAAGCAGATAATTGGGTTCATCAAGGAAGGGGATATTGCCACAGAGATGTGACAAAAGGAAAATGAAAAGAAATTATGATTTTAGTCAGGGTTTTTTTTTCCCCCCGGTATTGTTTATTGTTTGTTTCTGAGGTGATAGGACTTTTTTTTTAAGGTTTTTATTGTTTTCGACAGAGAGAGAGAAAGAGAGAGAGAGAGAGGGAGAGAGAGAGAGATACAGAGACAGAGAGAAGGGGGAGGGCCCAGAACAGTCTCCATAATTGTACATCATTGATTTTTCCACATATTCATTCCACAGGTGGGCGCGGGGCTGCACAGGGCAGGAACTGGGCCAGGGTCTCACCCCAGTTCACTTCAGTTCACCCCAGGGGCACTTCCCAGTTCAGCATATGGGTCCGCACGGGCCAGGGTCAGGATTTGATTCTTGGTCCCTGGGGCTGCAAAGTGAGTGCTTAATCCACTGAGCCATCCCGGCTTCCCCAGGCCTTTAAACTGAGTATGAGGGTGGTAAAAAGAAAGGAGGGAGCCAGAGAACTGAGAACTGAGTCAGAGGATGGAAGAGCTGAAGAACTCTAAGAACAGGCATGAGAATTATATGTACGCTTGAAAGAGAGAAGATTTGGGTCAAAAAGTTGTAGTCTTAAAATAGTAATTATAGGATGGAGTACTTATGGGACAAGATATAAGTGTGGAATTAGGTTGCTGAGGTGAAGAAGGGGAGTTAATTGAAAATGAGGAGGTCAATGAATTGACAAGTGAAAAATAGTGATCTACTTTCCATATGATTATAAAGGCACTCAAGATTTTGGAGCTCCTTTAGTTCACAGGAAAGGGGCCAATATGCCTCACTCCTATATTTCTCTAATGCTTCACACATACCTGTCTGAGATAGGAAACCTCTAATGCAGAGGTTCCCAAGCTTTTTCCACTTGTATACCCCTTTTAAACCCATCTCTAAATATTGTACCCGTCATTTTTAAAACAGCTGTTTTTAAATACTGGCACTTTTGTTCAGTGCCTATCTTAATGTAAAATAGTGGAAATGAGGTAATAAGCTATGATTACTACACTAGAAGTACAAACAACAGATTTAGTTTCACAATCTTTGTAACACAGTTAAACGTTGTTACTGATCATCTTTCGCATACCCCTGAAAGTTCCAGCCGTTAGCCCTGGAGGCGTGTGGACCACTGCTTGGGGACCCATGCTCTAGCATCAGGGGTTTGAAAAAATGTTGCTTTAAGTTAATAAATGATCTTTTAAAAAATTAAATTCTTTCCCCCTTTTCTGTCAGTGTCAATACAGACAGTTGTTCAATGGAAGGGGTATCATTTAGAGAAAGCTCCTGAAATGATATCATATATCAAACCACAATCATATAAACCCATTAAAAACTACTTTGCATATTTTCACTGCTCAGCTACTACATTTCAGCATCAAAATGGTAGTGCTTGTCCAGCAGCTGTACTGCTTAAAGCAGTGGGAGTAGAAGACCATTATTCTTCACTCCCAGTTATAATCCTGGACCATTTGCCCAGGGGGAAAGAAAATCTTTCTGTACCCGTAATCCTCATTCTTACATATGTACTAAAAGCAAAAGAAAATCATGGAGGGTTAAATTTTACATGATTTGCTTTAGGGACATCTATATTTTTACTACTAAGGGAGCAAAGCAATATTCTAAGGGTGCCATTTGTGAAAAGAATAAAACAGCACAAATAGAAACAAGACAAATAACCATTTCTGAATTGCTGGAAGAAGGTGAGGAGAGGTTAAGTACCAAACAGTTTTCAAAAAAGATTCATAGAACTAATTCAGCTTGTTCTACTTTGGCAGAAGCAAGTTCGGGTCCCTGTAACCATTTCGAATCCCATCATTTGGGAAGAAGAGTGAGTTCTCTTGCCCTGAAGATAGTGGGTCACAGATATTGCAAGTAATGCTGGATTATTTAAGGGTTCATTATCTTCTTCATGAGTTTCCCCTTAGACCTTGGTTCTCCACCTTTTCCTTATTCATGTCCATGGTTTGGTCATTTCACTGCTGATTAGCATCTAAATTAAAGAGTTGAAATTTAGGTTAAATTGAAATTTGTTAGATGCTCTGAGGAAAAAATAAGGTGGGAGAGTAGCAGCAGGTTTAAGATGAAGTTCAGCTATACCAATTATTTTCTTTCTGTCACACGTTTCCTACTTGGAGAAACGCTTCATTCTCTCTTTGCTCTACACCCGCATTGAGCAGGCACCAGTCCATGTGACCTAGCCTCCTGAACTTAAATAATGGGAGTGAATGAATAGTCAACTCCAGATGAACCAATTAGGACTTCTTTCCTGTTATTCTAGAACTGTATCACATAGATATTAGCTATGTTTTATTTCGGGTCTTGACTGAAGAGATTGCCTCTAGTCCAAACTGAGACCTTCAGTTCTTACCTAAACAGAACCCATCTTTAGACACAGGAGAATTGAAACAGGTACGTTGTGAGGAGCAGGACTAAGAGAGACCATGCAGTCCTGGAGGAAGAAACAGCACAACTAACATTCCAAACCTGGATTTTGTAGCTCACAGCACCTGCCAGGAATTCCTGAGCCAGAGTTTGCAGTCTCACTCCTGAACCGTTCAAAAAAATCCCCTTAACTTATTTCTTTACTTTTTATGTGAGTTCAGTTTCTCTTCCTTATAGCTAAGAATATTTCAGGCTGCCAGGATAGCTCAACAGATTGCATGCTGTCCTTGCAACTGCAAGGTCTGGGGATGGAATCTCAACCCTAGCCCATACAAACCCCATATGTTAAACTGAGGTACAACTGGTAACCAGCAAGATGACACAGAGGTGAAGGTTCTCACCTCCCATATGGAAGGTCTCCAGTTCAGTTCCTGCTCACACAGCCCCACATTCACCTGTGGAGTGAACTATGTCAGAACTAATGATGTACAACTATAGAGACTTCTCGGGGCCCTTCCCCCTCCCTCCCCCCCCGCCCCCCCCACTCGCTCTCTCTCTCCCTCTCTCTCTCCCTCTACTTCTCTCAAAAATCAGTAAGGCATATTTGGTACCCTAAAAATCATGACTGAAGTACTAAGAAAACTTAGGACTGAATCAGAATCAATTATTTAAAAAAAATAATTGCTGTGTGTCATGAAATAATATTGTATCATATATACAATATATCAAGACCCAACCCATGCCAATGTCTCACTCTAGCCTTGTTCTAACTAAAATCATTTGTCAGAACTCAATGTGCTCCCTCTCCTTCTTAGCCTACCCCATTGCACATAATGTGCATTCTTCCTAGAATGCCCTAACCTTCAGCTCACCAGGCATGAACATTGATCACCATAAAAATTAAATTCAGGAAGCCAAGATGGCTCAGCGGGTTAAGTGCTCACTTTGCAGCCCTGGGGACCAAGGATTGAATCCCAGTCCCAGCCTGTGTGAACCCATATGCTGAACTGGGGTGTGCTTTCAATGTGGGAGGTCCCCAGTCGGTTCTTGCCCCCCCACCCCAATTTAGCCTGGCTCAAGGGGACGTGCCTCTCATGCAGGAAGCCCCCAGCCCAATTCCTGCCCTGCATGGCCCCACCCACCTGTGTGAAAGGAAACCATGTTGAAAACTCATGATGTACAACTATGGAGACTGCTCTGGGCCCCCTTCTCTGTCTCTCTCTGCCTCTGTCAAAAACAATAAAATAAGTATTTTTTTTTAATTCAATTCAGATTCACTTCCTCTGGAAATATGCATGAATTGCCATTCCCTCCCTATTCTCCAAGACTAGGGAAGGTATAATGGCCTATTTATGAAACTTTCTCCTCTACTTGGCTGTAACTTCTTTAAGAAAGGGGATATAACTTTGTTTTCTATCTTCCCAACATCTGCCATAATATCTAGCCTATAATATAAAATCAATACATGTCAGTTTAATAAATATTAATTTAACATGTTTAATTTTGATATCTGATACCTCTATTAAGTTCACTTTGGAATTTCTATATAACAGAATTAAAAGTTAACTAAAAACCCTTTAAAGCTGGTATCTTTCACTGGATTACTTTTAGAGATAACAAAGGACAAGGGTTGTCTGAAAAGTATCTGGCCATGTAACCATTCTCATTATATTGACAATGGCTAGATTTTTTTCCTGACAGCCCTCATATATTATTGATATTAATTCCCTTCACAATCTAGCGATTTATTCGAACTTTAGTCTAGAACAAGTGGTCTCTCTGTAGAAGTAGAAGTAGTTTTTAAATGTTAATGATACTTTAACAAGAACATTCTATATAGAATAAGAAATCTACTTATTCAATTTATAATTATAACATTTTATTTAGCAGAAGTAAAAAGGCATAGCTGGTCTTATTTTGCCCATAGGATGCTGTTGCTCTTTCAAAGAGGCAGTTTGGGTTGTATTTGCATAGCCTGTCAGGTGTCTAAAACTCAAGTCATTACAGACTTTTGCTAATCTTGGGAAATTCTGCTGCTCATCTGTAATAAGAAGTGCTCTCTCAGGAAAAAGACTCCCAGGTGGAGAAATCCAACATTAGATGTAAAACAGTATAACTCTGCTCAAGACGGCCTTGAGATGGAGCCCACTCATGGATTTTAGCATCCATGAAATTGGAGGAATAGGCATACCTTGAAAATGGTTTTATTTTCTTTTAGCAAGCAGGATAGTACTTTCCTGCTTTGCTGCTTCTTGAAAGTTTTTGCATCTTCAAATGGCATTAAAAGCTAGAGAATGGAAAACAAAAACTGCAAGCAATTGCCCAGCTAATGTGTGCTTCAGACTCAAAATTGGGAAAAAGTAGAACATCTTCAAAGAGGGTAATCAGCTTGCAATGAGTGATAAAAATTCGATTACCTACCAGTGCAAATTTGTGCAACAAATTGCTAAGAGCCACGTATGGCCTAGAAACCTATTTGCTAGTTTCTAATCATTTTGACTTTCAAAAGAAAAAAATAATCACAAACACCTCAAAAATAATTTTTCAGGTTTGTCAATGTCTACCAAATACAGTTGTATCTATCATTAAAGAACTTCCTATTTCTTCTTAATATCATTATGCTTTAGTATAAAACAAACTGTTTTAGAGTAACATTTTCAAAGTATATTGATAATGGTTTCTCAAAACAAGAAAACGTCAAAATAAAGTAGAATTCTTCTGCGCAAAAGAATTCAGGAAACTCTGAGTAAGCAAAGGTAGAGGTATCTTTACAGTTGGAGGTCTTAGACAACTCATTCAACCAATATGCATGAACTGAACCAATCTCCCTGAAGAAAACTATTTTCCTAAATCCTTTAACCTTTGAATTATTTTTTCAGAAGCCATACCAAGTCTACTATTCATCAACATTTCCTTAACAAATACAAATAGTAATAGATAGATAGATAGATTCTCTATGGTATTTCATTGGATTTTTGCTTCTGTGTGTCTGAGTTTTGTTTCATTTCAGTTGCTACTACAGTATACTGCAGTGATTAAGGGAGGGCCAATTCTCCACATGATGTCAAGAGACTTCTTATACTATGGTCTAACCATTTGACTTGGAAATACATAAAATCAGTAACGTTCTGGGAAAATACCAAAATTTTCATGAGATCCATTCTGACCAACATTTTCACTGCTTAGCTCCATGGCTCGTCTCTTAACCATCTCTACTTCCATTTTATTCCAGCCAGAGAGTAAAGCAAGTTCTTTCTAGAGAATTATTCTCAGTCTAGGCACTCTGTAGGGTTCCTGAGCTACAAGAATTTATATGGCCTTATTTTGGCTCTAAGGGTCTAGAACTCCCAATCTTTAGTCACTCAGTTGGAAGAAAAAACTCACCATAACTCAAATCTGCAAAAAATAACATTCTCATTTTTCCAGACCTAGAATAGTTCTTGTGACATCACTGCAAAACAACCATCTTCTATAATACAGCTGGATGGGCATTTACATGGAATGAACTTGTCTGTTTGCATTTCACTGGCTCTGCAGGTTTGTTTCCTTTGAATTTTTAATGTTAGAGAAGTTATAAGTCCTAGGATAACAGGCCTTTTTGTATGTTGTGTTAATCGATGTATCCCTAACACCTATAACAGGGCCTGCCTACCTGCCTGCCTGACATACGTTAGAGCATTAAATATTGTTGGGTGAAAATGAATTCACTTTAGAAATAAGATCATCTATCTCTGTAATGTTAGAACCTTCTTTTTAACTGTTATTAATAAAAGAAAAATTGACAGAGGCAAAGCAGATTGGCCATTCTCAGTTTACTCAACATCAGTGGGATCTTTATTGAATTCCTGCGCTCACATAAATTTTACACTTTACAACTATAAATAATAGGCCAACTGGTATCACCTTACCCTTTAAAATAAAAATAAAATGGCTTTTGCCAAACAAATGTGAAGGGGGTATCTGTCTTAACCTCTCTCTTGGAATTCTTTGGGTTTTACATTCCTCCTGGTCATTACTGGCTTCTTCTTTCCTCTTAATTAGTTCAGTTCCTTTTGCTGCCCCATACATATATTTTTCTTTTTTTCACTCTCTATTGGAAAGCATCCTGCTTATTTCATTCCCTCAAACAGCCAATCCTTTAAGGGTATCTCTGCAATTGACTTTTACTAGAGATTGAGTCAATGGATGAGGTTTACATCACAGCAGACTAAACAAACAAGAATTGAATCCTCTGTACCTCAGCTCTTAAAATTCCTTTGATCACCCCACTACAAGGAATGTACGTACAACTGGACATTCTTTTCACAGATTCCTAGTCACCTTCTCCTGTTTTGCTAGGTACTTCTTATGCAGAGATTTCAATGCAGAGAGTGAAGTAATTTTTTTTATTGCTGTCTGTGAGAATTCATATAAAAAATTCTCAACCAAATGCATTTTTATATTTCATAAATATTACATATTAATTTCTTACTGAATGGTGTTCTAATTCCAATCCCTCCTATTACCACTTCCCGTACCACCTGCATAGAAGGGGTGATTCAGGGCTCTTGGGTGAGATTTGAATATAGACTTCTGGAAGCATAAGCCTTGTAGGAAGCCAGATATTTACCTGCATGGGGACTGATGGTTGTGGACCCACTGGAAGGACTGAATCATAATTGAGGTAGCATGAAACATCTGAGGATGGTCTGTAAAGGTCACATTTCTTTGGAAAATATTTTATTCTAAAATCATACAAATAAAAACTTTCTTAACATCATCTTTTTTTTAGCCACATTTATTTTGCTTTATAAAAGGATACTCAGAAAAAAAAATGTGGAATAGAGATAAAAAAAAAAAAATTACTCCATTGGCCTGCCCTCAAATAGAACCACACTAATTATTTCGGCACAGTTCATCCTCCTCTATTTCTATACAGAACTCCTTTATGCAAAGTTGTTAAAAAAACAAAACCCTTTGTGTAAATTCATTAACATATTTCCCTTTTTCACTTAACATTCTTAAGCACTTTTAGAATTACCGTTGTATCTTTAATATTATCACAATAGTCCATCAAGTAACTATACTGATTCTCCTTTTAGATATTTGGCTCCCATCTCATCTTTTTCCACTGAAAATAAATACTTCACTGAACATATTAATACATATAATTTGTTAAACATTTAAGATTGTTTTTTGTGGGATTCATTCTCAGAACTGAAATTACTGAATCCAAAATTATGAACATATTTAAGGCTCATGATGTTTATTGCCAATCGCTTCTAAAAAGTTTATAGTATTTTTCACGTAATGGTATTTATAACTGGACTACATCAGCTTTTATATTGTTTGATCTGAACCAAATATCTACTGCTACCAAGGCTGTTGAACTTGAGAATAAGAGCTGACACAAAGCCTTTGAGTTGGCATGAGGTCAGTAGTGGCTTCTGAATATCTTTCATCTTTCCCTCTTTGACTGGGGTGATCATCTCTCTTGGTTATAAAGCAGTCACTTTGTAGGCTGTGTTTTCCCTAGTTACTAATAAAATATTGTGCTTTTAAATGGTGGCCTTTGGGATCTCTTTATTATTTTTGTTAGCTATACAGTGACTTATCTTTTGTAAGATTTTTCTAATAGCAAAATTATACATACTTACTGTAAAAAATTGAAAAACTGTAGACAAATATCAGTAAGAAATTTTTAATTACCTCTAGTGCCACTGGCTAGCAATAATCTCCAACATTCAGTGCATTTCCTCCTGAATATAATGGAACACACAATGCCACACTCACAAAACTGCTACCGCCACCTCACAACAACCAGGATTATATTATACAAACAGCCTGCAATCCTGACTTTTTTGGGTAACATTATACCATGGGACTTCCTCACACCATTAAATACCTTTTGATAATATGAACTTAAAAGCATACAATAATCCCAGAGTATGAACATACCATAATTTATTTAACAGTTCTGTTATAAGACATTTAACCTTTTTTCTTTTTCATTTTAAATGTTCTTCTTGCATGTTAAAAGATGTAATAAAGGCCTTTGTACATTAATCTTTATATGGAATTTTGATTATCACCTAAGGATAAATTTTTATGAGGAATTTCTGAGCCAAAATTTATGAATATTTTTAAAGGCTTCCAGTACAGACTTCACATCTGCCCTTCAAAAAGTTCATTTAGTGCTTGCTTTGGCAGCACACATACTAAAATTGGAATGATACTGCAAAGGTTAGTATGGCCTCAGCTCAAGGATGACACACAAACTCATGAACATTCCATATTTATTTAAAAAAAGACATTTATACTAATTTAGTCTCCCTGTTCTGTTATAAGAGGAAGAACAGATTGCAAAGACAGAGAGTAGGTAAAAGATCATAACAATAAATAATTTTTAAATGAGATTAACAATAAAAGATTACAGCAATATAAATAATGTTTATTAATATCCCACTATGAGCATTTGAGAATTTATATTTAAAAAACATAAATATATAAAAATAATCAGAACAAGCCTGAATAATATTTACTGAGTGCTCATGGGGTAATCTGCAATAACAATCTTTTAAAAAAGTAATAAGAATGTCTTTAATTTTTTAAACAAAACTAAACCAAATGATTCTTCCTTATATATAAATTAGTTTTGTTTATTTTGAAATTCATTAAGGACAGAGGAAAGTTACAGTGTGTAATACATTTCAAGTTGAATTTAACAATTTTAAATAAAATTACGGTATTCTCAAAAAATCCACATAATACAACTAAACTATCCTGATCTGCATGCCTAATAAAATCCATTATAATAAGCATAGTGAATGTACCTTTAATATGTATAAAATACTTTTAACATCTCAAGGATACAATTATATATAAGAACATGTATTGTAATAAGAAAACAACCTTTCTTTTCAAAGTAACAGCAAGAAAACTATTTACTGAGAGCAACATTGAATGTCATCATTCAATTCAATCCAAATTCATTAAGCACGTAAAATATATTCTAAATGTCATAGTAGATTCTACTGGATTATATAAACCATCAGAGGAGTATGTGTGAGATAAGACTACACAAACAAGAAAGGGTTCAACCATATAAAACCATATGTCAAAAGAAGTGGTTCAGTTAGACATAAAGAACAAGAAAGAGGAAAGCAGATAATTTGCATATTTTTTAGTACATGATAGTCAATCCAAATTATCCAAAAGTTAAGAGTTTTCTAATAGTGTTTCATAATTTAGGAAAACATTTTCATTTGTATGTTTATTCTTCTCCACACAGTACTCTTACCTATCTACTAACTCACATGATGCCTTGTCCTTCCTTCATTTCTCACTGGACAAAATATTATGGATTAAAGTAAGTGTTAGGTAGATTCCAGAAAATCAGATAATTGTGGTTTTCTTCCTCAGTTCATAAATAATTTAGAGTATAGTATTTCTTCACCATTTTGACCAATGTATAGTCTTTGAGGAGGAAAGAAGAAGGTAGAGGGATAGATATTAACTAATAGTTTTATGTTTTTTAGAAACAGAGAGATGCATGCTATTTACACATACCATCTAGATACGCTTATACATACATTCACTATAATACATACTTACCTACAAAGAGAAATGTATTCTTCCAGTCATCAAGGATATACCAGTTTTACACAAAATGACAGTTTATCTAAAACCATGTGAGAATAAAAAAAATCACTTATTACTTTCATTGAAATTACTGCCACAGGAGTCTTATAAATGTCCAGATTTATAACTACAACATGGGCAGAAAGATTGATGGCCTAAATGAACACCACACTGATTAAATCTACAGCTTCAGAGTCACAGAAAACTTCGGCTGTATCATCCAAGTTGAACAATTGATCAAGTCCAAATTGATCTAATAATGGAATACCTCTTCCTTTTCTCCATCTAGCTAAATAGAACAAAACCCAAATCAGCCTCCAGGCAGACATCTTCTAACAAAAGAAAGTAGCCAGCTAAATAGAAGCCCCAGGGCTTGGCCATTCTCAACAGTTAGAATTTTCTGAGGTCAGCCTTAGTTAAGAGTTGATCTTGATTTTTTTTTTTTTTAATAGTAAAATGGAAAGCTTACCTGTAACCATTAACATACAACTTTCAGTATTTCTCCAACTGAAAATTCTCTTGACTACTTACAGTTCTCAGACTTCCCAATAGCCTATTATCAAATTTTATAAACTTGACTTTATTGTGAGTTTCTAATATTGCTCATAACCCAGGCAGTAAAGGTTTAGGGATTATGATTAGGCATTACGGTTTATGATGCCACTGATGTCCTTAATAAAGTGGTTGCCTTATTGCAGACAACTGATGCAAATAATGAATCAGTCTTAGAGCCAGGGAATGGTAGGCCAGAGATTCTCATCTATGGCTGCACCTCATTTGAGGAGCTTTTGAAAACTGCTGATGCACAAGCTTGACCCTTGAGATACTGATTTAAATGGTATGAGGTGGGAGTCTGAGTATCCATATTTATTTCATAAGCTTTGTAACTCCCTTTTCAAAACTCATACACAAACAATAGATTAGTGGTTACCAGATAGTAAGGGGAGAGGGGGTGTTAGAGGAAGAATGGTCAAATATATGGTGATGTAAGATGAACTGACTCTGATTGGTGAATACACAATGCAATATATAGGTGATGCGTTACAGATTTGTACATTTGAAACCTATATAATTTTACTAACCAATGTCACACCAATATTTTTAATTATTTTAAAAATAACTAATACAGGGAGGCTGGGATGACTCCGTGGGTTCAGTGCTCGCTTTGCAGCCCTGGGGACCAATGATCAAATCCCAGCCCTGGCCCGTGCAGACCCATATGCTGAACTGGCGTATGCTTCTCATGTGGGAGGCTCCCAGTTCAGTTCTTGCCCCCTGGCTCAACAGGGCATGCCTCCCATGAGGGAAGGCCCCAGCCTGGTTCCCGCCCTGCGTGGCGCCCGCCCATATGTTCGGAACAAAACCATGTTGAAAACTGATGATATGTAACTATGGAGACTGCTCTGGACCCTCCCACTTTTCTGTGCTTGTCTCTGTCTCTGTCAAAACAATAAAATAAATCTTTAAAAAAAATAACTAATACATAGAGGATTTAGAACTACTGTTTTAGATTAAAGGTGTACTTCAGGACGCATAAACACAGGTATAAATAACTTCGGCTCAAGGACTTTCAGAGCCTATTTGCTTGCTTCTGTGGTAAACAAACAATATTGTGTTGTCAGTAGCATTACATTTGAATCTCCAGTTAAAAGATATCCTATACTAAAATCAATGATGGCAGCTAGCGTTCATGAAGTTGCCACCATGTGTAAAGCACCATGCTAGGTTACTATATAAACTTTATTTTATTTAATCCTTAAAACCCTTGGAGGTAAGTATTAATGCATCTTATCCCACCACAGGCTAGGAATCTGAGAATTGAGAGGTAAAATGATTTGCATTAAATGAAACCAAAACAGCTTAAAAAACAAATCCATATATAACATCTTTTCCAAATTCCTTCTATATTCCAATTCTGCATCCAATTTCTCAAACAAAAACTCATCTGGCATTCTATCTACTCATCATGAAGTCAACACACTTCAGAGTGTGGGAACTGTAATCCTCAACTAATTAATGAAAAGAATTAAATGCTGATGACACAATTGTCTGTATTTTAGCTTCAAAAAGATTTCAATAATGGAAGCAACCTTTAAGAAAATATCCTCTAAAACATATTAACTACTTTCTCTCCCTCTCAGAGGGCTTGAATTCAAAAATGAGATGCCTCCTGATTGTTGAAGAGCTGTGGAAACACAGAAATATTTGAGCCATAAATACACTTTGGGAAGATTTATAGGATTTGTTGGACATAAATCATCCCAGAAACAGATTTAAATCCCCTGCATTTCCATAAAATTTTCAACTACTAGTAAATAGCAACCCTGAGCAAAAACACTCATTTAAAAAAAGAAAAAAGAAAATGGTGAAAAACCCCAAAATAGTAGAATCCTTTCCTATCATCTAATTAAAAAAAAATGCCCCAAAATAAAAAAGCTTTCCTCCAGGATGAATGTCTCAACAGCCCAGCTTCAGCTAAAGGGGTTCTTCGGCCCATAAAATATCATGCAAATGAGTAAAAGATGAAGTTTTTATGAGTAAAGCCCTTAACACTTATTGTAAAATCACTTTCAGAGAAGTTGCATTATCAATTTATCCCATTCCTGTTTCACAACAAATGACTTTTCAGAAATCAGGATAAGGTTCATGTTTATTTTCATCGCAATCTTCAATAGAGAACCTCTTAAATAGTAGTTGTTACAAGGATTATATAAAAAAGTTGGCAAGCTTAGAAAAACTGAAGAAAAATTTGATCTAATATTTTTCCCATTAGAAGAAACATTTGGGGGTTGCTATGTTTTAGAATAAAATAAAGAAAATCCTTTATTTTATAACCACTCATAATGATGGCAATATGGCAAAAATCATGTTATCAAAACATTCCTTAAACTCAGTTTTCTATTTATTTAGAATTTAGGGGAAGCTGGGATGGCTCAGCAGGTTAAGTACTTGCTTTGCAGTCCCAGGGAGCAAGGATTGAATCCCAGCCCCAGCCTGTGCAGACCCATATGCTGAACTGGGGTGTGTTTCCCATGCAGGAGGCCCCCAGTTCAGTTATTCCCCCCCACCCCCACCCCTCGTTCAGCCCCTGGCTCGAGGGGCCATGCCTCCCACAGTCCCCCAGCCTAGTTCCTACCCTGCACAGCCCCCACCCACCTGTATGGAAGGAAATCATGTCAAAAACTGAAGAAGTATAACTATGAAGACTACTCTGGGCCCCCTACCCCTCCCACCCCCATCCCCCCAACCGTCTGTCTCTCTATCTCTGTCAAAAGCAATAAAATAAATCTTTAAAAATTTTTTGGTCATTTGGGGCATCAGCTTTATTCTAAACGGTAAGTTTAAAACAGTTTTAATAATACATTTAAGTAAAATGTAACTTTTTTTCCAAATTAAGACTAATTTAACAGTATCACAATAATTTTTTAATTTAATGTACTCCATACCATCTTCCAAATTATACTATATAGCACTCCTAAGCAACAAGAATGCCCCAGTCAAAAACAGCATGGTCAAATTAGTTTGGGAATTATTAAGCTAAAAATTAAGTTTTACAGGTATCCTCACCATGATTACAGAATTTATTAAATATTTCAAATTTGAATATGTTATAAGTCTCCTAGCATTTTCAAAACTTACTTGACTGCTGTCCTTTCTTTTACAGACTACTTCATGGCCAATTTTCTTTGAATCACACTTTGAAAAACACTGGCTGCTTGAGTTCTGCTCAACAGAGTCTACTTACATTTATCTGGCATCCACCAATCCCCATGGGGTCTGGTCAACTCAGCGTCTACTGTGTGTAATTTTATTTCATCAAAGTAGTCTCCTCACATTACTGTAAAATTAGAATGTAAGAGACAAGAAAATTGAGGTGTTCATTTACATCAAGCTTGTCCAACCTGTGGCCCCACAAGCCATATGTGGCCCAAGACTGCTTTGAACGCAGCCCAACACAAATTTTTAAACTTTCTCAGCTCATCAGCTGTCATTATTGTTAGTGTACTTTATATGGGGCCCAAGACAATGTGGCCACATTCTTCCAACGTGGCCCAGGGAAACCAAAAGTTTAGACACACCCGGTTTACATCATTGGATCAGGGAACGAGTCTATAGAAACCTAGGAGTTGAACTGGAGCTTTCTGACTCCCACTTCTTTAGCCTTTCCAATGTGGTAATATATATTTTTATTTAAATTTTTTTTCAATTACAATTGACATATAATATTATATTAGTTTCAGGTGTACAACATAGTGATTATACTTTTATATAACTTACAAAGTGATCACCTTGATAAATTCAGTATCCATGTGACACTATACATAGTTATTATAATGCTACTGACTATATTCCCCTTGCCAATTGAATCTGTGCTATGTCATAAATTAGTTGTATTTATGGGAAAATTCACGTGCTTATTAAAATGTCTTTCCATGCAATTGATTCACTTCAAATGAAAAATAATAATGTAACAGTTTATCTGGTTTTCATAGCATTAAAGACTGCTGTGTTTTATTGTACATTATGCTATGCTCTATTAGTAATGAGAAATTATGCTATGCACATGTTCTTATTCTTAAATAGAGGCAAATATTAAAGTAAATACTTACCTTAAAGGAGAAAAAGATCCTCAAGTCACAACCCTACTTATGTCAAACTTCTGCCATTGTTAGTGGGTATTTAGTATAAAAGTTATAAGATGGTCCTTTGATTCAGATTAAGGGTATAAATAAAATAGCATTAATATATCTAGGTCAGAGTTACCATAAATATTTCATGCACATTAATTGAAATGAACTGCTTACATTACCTTCTTTAAATACAAACTCAATGATTTTCTATTTATAAATGAGTAAAACATGAGTGATTATATCTATTAATCTCAGTGTTACTTTTAGGATTAAAAGATAAAACTTATACAAAAACTCTAGAATAGTGATTGGAACTTTATATACATTTAGTTAATGTTTTCTACCTTTTCAATTCTGCTATCAAATTAGAAATTGACTACCTATGAAAATTAACAATTCACATATGCTTTGTTAAGTACTCTTGCACATTTTCAGGAATAAAAGAATAAACTAAAGGTGCATCTGTTTGAGGCTGCTGATAAAAATATACCAACAGATTTTACCATACAGCCCTGATATTTTATTTTGATCCTACCTCATCAAAATCAATTCCTTAAAAAATTGGCATATTTCATACAATATGTAGTGCCTGCTGCAACATTACTGAAAATGTTACACCCAACAATCCCTTGTTCATTGCTGATTCAGAAAATTTAGCCATGTAGACACTAGAGCTGAAGACAAATTTAGATTATTTATACTTGTATTTCCACTTTGTTTAAGACTAACACATCTTTTATAACCATAAAAATGTAAGCCACAGAAACTGATCACAAATTTGAATGTCAGGTTTATGCCATCCAAATATGCTGAAAAATGTAACTATCATTGAACTTAGTTATCACCAAATTAAATATTCATCAGTATAAAGAGAAGACAAAATTGAAATACAATTTATAAACATTCTATTTATTGTTTTTTGCAGTGGTCTTCATTTAACATAGAACTATATCCTCCCCAGAATCAAAGATTAGCGGCAATATATTTAGAAATAAATATTTAGAACACTTAACTGTTTAAACTACCAAACTATTATTCTGCAACAGAATATAAATTTCCACATATAAATAGGAACAATTAGATTTGTAATTGTTGTGTTTTTTTTGTCTATTTTAACAACATGAAGAAAGACAGTATCAATTAATGGCTGTAATTGGCTATTGAGCCCCCACATATATTTAAATTTCTAAATAAATATAAGCTTTACATATTTAATCTCTAGGCCCAATAATTTTGAATCAATTGTCCCATTTCAATGCATCTATATGGATTAAATACATTAGCCAAGGGACAATGACATGCCCATAAATTTCTTTTTCCTTAGCCATATGAATTATTATAGCCTTCCCATTTTATGATTTGTAGATTCTCAGTTTGCAATGTTTTGATTGCACATTTCTAGAAAACCTGAGTTTAGGTCTAATGTTATTATTACACACAGATTCTGAAAAGGTTTTCTAAATTAACAGATGTTCTGGTGTCAGCATCTGATTTTAAAGTATACCTCAAATATGTTTCCTTTTAGAATGAGGTAATATTTAAAAGTTTAAATTATTGTTTTATTTATTCAAATTTAATTCAAAGGTTTAAAATTTATTTAAAAATAGTATTTCTCTAGCTATATCAAAAATAATTTTTTAAGTAGCTCATGGTTAAGTTACAACAGACACACTTCGAAAGTAATTTCCATAACATCTTTCAAAACATCTTTGTTATTATGTATGGTCCTGCCTATCCATTCATACTTCCTTATCACTCAAATTTGTTGTTCTTATATATTTTTTACTTTTAAAAACCCTCTGGTTAATATGAAAAAACAAAGAGCATCTCTCTTCCAAGAAAAAGAAATACATGCACAATTTTGGGAGTTTCTTGACCTCCATACAAATCAACTTTGTACCCCTGTCTCATCTGCAGATTACGGGCAGGTCTGCCTAACATGACTTGATATCGTGGGCTTAAAATTTAACATAAAGAGATTTACATGTTACATGTTTGTATTCACTTGTTCCTTCCCATTTACATAAAAGCACCTTTTTCTCTCAAATTTTCAACAGTGGATCGATATAAGGTAAGTCTTTTACTATATGTAAGAGTCCTTTATTTTGAAAAAAGCCACATGTAAAAAAAACTATGAAAATCTCATAATGCACTTAAAAGCTTATGTGACTGTCATAATGGACCCAAAGAAGACATATAAACTTTTTAAAATATAAAATTATGTTTTTCCTTCAATGAATTCCAAAGAGTTGGGAGCAAACTTAGTTAAAAGAGATCAGAAGGTGCATGTGTATCTGTAACTTCCAGTTAAGTTCAAAGCAGGTTTTAAAATACCTTTATTTTTATAAAGCGTCTGTTTTATGTAACCTGAATATAAAAAATAAATAAGGCATCATGACTCCTTTCTCTCTCACACATATCACAACTAGTCCATCAGTGAACTCTTGGCTTTATCTTTAAATCCAGGATCTAATGATTTCTCACTATTAATACTGCTACCGTTATGACTGAATCTGAGCCATCCTCACCTCCCACTTGCATTATTACAGTAGCTTCGTACCTGGTCTCCCTGTTTCTACCTTTCCTCTCTTATATTCTATTCTCCACAGTGCAATTAAAGTGGTCTTTATCAAAAATGTCACATCATATAACTTTTCTGCTCTAAACTCTCCAAAGTTTCCTCTCCCATTCATATAAGTAAAATCAAACCCTGCTTCCTTTCTTAGCTCATCTTCTGAGGTTCTCTCCAGTGTACACTCTACTCCAGCTACTCTAGCCATTCTGTCTCTCCTTAAAAGCACATGAAGCAAGCCCTTGACTCAGCCATTTGTGACTGTCTTACTCTGTCCATGAAATGTTTTTGCCCTAGAGATATTCACATGACTAGCTTCACTTTCTTCAAATATCACCAAAGAGCTTTTCTAAAACACCATTAAAAAAGAAGAAATGAACCTCAGCACCTCTCTCTGCTTTGTTTATCTTCATAACACTTGTTCTCACCAAACATACAATGTATTAATGGGGTAAATGGCTGTCTTCTCCCACTAGATGCTAAGTTACATCAGGGCAGGAACCTTGTCTGTATTGGTTACTGTTGCATCTGTATGACCTATACCACTGCATGACACATAGTAGGCACTGCATAAGTAAGTACTGAGTGAATACTCTAGTGAAAAGTTATACAAATGTCTCAGTACCACCCCCATTTGGCCTTTTTCACGTCCCATGGCAGAGGGAAATTCAGAAATTCTTAGAACACATTGCAAACCATGACTTAGTCTAGAAACGTTATTCAACAAATAGACACGAAGGAGTTCCCAGGGAGAGTGGGCCAAGTATAACACAATTGGAGAGTGGGAAAGAGTATTAGTTTTGAAGGCTGATGAGTTACTTTAGTCCTGTTTTCACTGAAGGGCATTTCCCTTGACAGGGCCCAATAAGATATCCTATATATTCTATTTCATCAAGTGTTTAAGGCATTTATCCATAAATTCTAAAAATGTGACTGAAAAGAAGAGGAAAAAAAATGATTGAAAATGTCAGTTAAAAATGTCACTTATCCTCTATCCATTTACTTCACACCTCTATTATTATCCCTTTAATCAAAAACTATTATTTATAAAGGTTATTTAAACCAATATAAAATTAGGGATTTATAATGGCAAGAACACATCATAAAGGTCACAAATTCCTCTTTGCAATTTAATAAATTATTTCTCCTTAAATATAGGTATCTCTATATTAAAATGTCTGTTTCAGTAGGCTAGCACTGCACCTTGACTAAAACACATCTACAAATTCTATCAGAAGAATGAAATAAGATCTAGCAGATGTTAATTTCAAGTCACATAATCAATTGTGGCATAAATATAATTTTACATTTCTGTAACTATTTTTATATTAAGCCCAAATTCTACCATGTGGAAAGCATTGAAATCCAGCCAATTAAGGCCAATTTCAGTCTATCTTGGGGTTCTCTCAATCTGTTTCCAAAGTTGCATAAAACTTTCACAGGCTAGAATGTCATGGTGTTGGCAGGAGATGGCACCTGATCCTCATTCATCATCAGCCCACACTGGTGTTCCCAAACACACCCATCCCATATGGGTGGTAGTAATCAGGACTGGTAGATGGCTACCACATACTCCTTGTCCCAATCGCAAGGCCTTGTGGGTTCACTGGATTCTGTCAAGTGTATGCCACTCTTGGATACAACAGAAAACGTTCTGCTGTTGTCATGACATTTCTATACCCCATTCCCATCTCACGCTACTGCCGGGCTTGCTGCTTCCCCAGATTTCATCCCATAGCAAGTGCCTTCTGCTCTCAGAACCCCGAAGCCCTAATCACAAGACTCTTTTCAGGAGACATGCCAGCATTCACAATCTTTCGCCAGTGAATTCCTTTTTCTCATTATGTGAGTAAGGAGCACCTATTCTGAGTGGAGGCAATAGGTGAGGAGGGACTGGCTCTGTATGATCTTAACTTTTCCCAACAAACTACTAGATATGCTGTAGAACTTGAGTCCTAACGCTCAGCGGACCCCCTTTTGATATACACAAATCAAGCCAAAAGAAAATAAAGTAACAAACAACATTTCTTGGTCAAATTTCAGCTGTGCTAATTATTTTGACAAATTCATATGCAGGGGCAGCAGAGGCCTGAAAGCTGTAGTCAAAGAAAACCCACATGGTTCAAAGAAGAAAATATATGTACGAATGGGTTGGAAGTGTGTACTTCAAAAAGTCATGCATGAGTAGTATCTGAAAATAAATAAATAAAAAGAAAAGAGAGAGAGAACAGAAGACTGTAATTTAAAAAAAGAAAAAGGGAAAATGGGGACTACACACTTCTAAACTCAACTAATCTCTGATTTTATAACTTACATAGAATAAAATATAAATATTTCAGACCTGAACACAAGTGCAATTTTAATAATAAATCCTATTTTCCCTTAAATTGGAGGAAACATTAAAAGGTAGAGATCAGGCTAAGTTAATAAAAGAAGGACTCATAAACTATAACATGAAAAAGATTTAGAGCATGATTCTAGTTAAACCAATGAAGTATAACTGAGCAAAACGTGAGTGAAAGGGAAAACATGGAAAAATATCACTGTTATAGCCAGAGGGCCAAGGTACAACAGGCAAAGGTATTAAGAATATTTTAATCCCTGTTTTTGTATATAGAAAAATGAGGAAGCAAGAAATGGATATGATATTTTGATGTGTTGGTTTTAAGAAGACGTGGCAAAAGAAAAATAAAACATGTCCAAAATAAAAGGACTGAGCAATCCTTCCAAATCCCCCCATCTACGTAAGCTTTACACAGAAATCATCATGCATTTTTGTTTTCCATCAGTGAAAAAGAAAAAATCAAAGTGTACAGCAGAAGGGTAGGACACATTAGGAAATGACTTTAAAAATGCTGATTGAAACATATTTAAATTACTTGACTCATTTTTGAGGGAAAAAAAAACAACCCTGATGCCATGTTGTTGAATGTTTGCTAAACATACAGTAGAATTTCCCTGAAAGATTCTTGTGCAAGGACCGGGGAATTCAAAATTGCATCAGGGGCAAAAGAGGAATAGCAAAGAGCTGAATAAAAACAAGTAGATTAAAGGAATTACTCAGCTCTTTTCCATACAATACTATGTCTGTGTTCCTATTAAATGTGCCGATTTTTTGTTTAAGCTTTTTGAATAAAAGTTGAAAAATCAGAATATTAGAGTAATACAGAGGAGGAACAGTTTAAAAAGTCAGATACTGAAGTCACAGAAATGGGATGAGATTCCTAGATGTATCACTTAGGAGATGTGAGGCTCCATTCTGGTAAGTCACATCCTATCTCCAAGCTTCAGACTCCTTGCTGAACAAGAGCGTGTATCTCATAAAGCAGTGATGTTTAATGGAGAAATGACTGGAAACTTCTGAGCACAGTCAAGGGCTCATCTGTACATGTTCAGTAAATATTAGCCATTATAAGGGCCTTAAACCCTTTTGGGGGTAAAGGAAGTAGTAAGAGAAAATAATAATTGCTTACCTCTCTTTAAAAGTTCCTGAAGAAGTTCTGGTTCAGATGACAATGCAGAAAGATCCTGAAGTCACCTCTTCCCATGCACAGAACAAACTACAGCAATATATGGGACTATTTCCTTTCGGGGGTGGAGGGGACTCAAAAGTAGCGGAGCTACTTCCATTGGGCTAAGAGAGGTGATCACATGGAAGCAGGTAGGAGAGGCTGAGGCACAATCTCACCGTAAACCCCACCGCCGGTGCAGGAACCCACGATCAGATTTACTCAAAACCCAGAGCATGCTTCTGAGCAGTAAAGGGTTCTTACATGATATCAGGCACTCCAGCTTTTAATAACGGCGTCTGAGAGATGAGCACCCAAAACAGCTAGCTTTGAAAACCAGCAGGGATGACATCCGGAAGAGCTGCGACACTGGGGGAGACTGAGGAACAGCTTTTAAAGGGCCCAAGCACCTGAGAAGCAGCTCCTTAAAAAGCCCCAAGACTTTATGTGAAAGAAGCGCATGTGCTCATTTTAGAGCACGGGACTGTGGGGCAGGGACCTGCTGGGATACTCTGGGAATGGATGCTGACAAGCACCATCTCTTTCTTTTTCCTTTTTTTTTTTTAACATGTTAAAATCACAATCAACTGGAGACCAACCTTGAACATTTCCCGAGCAGACAAAACTAGTTTAGTCTTACAAACAAGACTAACTTCACTTGGGTGATTGCTTACTTATGCCTCTGGAAATCATAAACAAAATTTAAACAGTTTACCAAAACTGATCCAAGGTAACCACTCTCCAATGTTGCCATTTAAGAAAATTTGAACATTAGAACTAATAACGGTGAAGAATAAACAATCACTGCTCTCTGAATGCATAAGCTGTTTTATAACAATACACCCCTAAGTCTGCATGTTTTGAGTGTTCCCAGTTTTCAAACTGTCTTCTGATGTGTACACAATAAACTTTTATTAATTATGACTTTGGTGTTTCATTGGTTTTGTTTCTATTATTTCTAAATTTTTGAAAGTTCATGACATCAAAAGTGGAATCCAAAGTAGTTTCTTCTCAACTCTGAGGCCAGTGAACAAACGGGGGCTCATACCCACAGAGTCCATTGAATTTACTGCTGGCGTTTGAGGGTCAATCTCTTGGACCTGAGCTCTGTTGTCTGAGTTTTGAGCTCTCCAACTTGATTATGTATATACGTAGTTTGTTGAAGATTCTTAATGTCACTATTTTGTTCAAAAGGAGAGGAAACACATGATTCCCTGTTTTAGAATACCTGGTGAGAAACAGCTCCTACCTAAACCTCATCGAGAATCTAGGCAAAAATAGATTCCACCTAGTCTAAAACTCTTCACCTCTCTCAAAAAAACTCCTGCTCCTTATAGTTGTAAATACTACAGACTAAAACCTTATGCCTTTCTGGAAAATGGGTAAACTTTAGGACAATTTAGAATTGTAGTGACCACTTGTGGAAACGTGAACTTAGATAAGTCCACCTTAGGGGGCACCCTTGACAAGAAAGGATCTCAAACCTCTCGGACACAATGGCATGCATTCTTTAGTATACAGAAGCTTCTAAAAGACAAACTGACTCAGAAAATAGCTCTAAAAGGATCTTACAGAATGGAAATAAAAAATCTTTAGTAAAAAGCTTTGGCCACCTAAGCAGATTACCTTAACATAGTCCATCTACCAGAAATACAATTTTGTTCTGATTATGCTTTTATAAACTAGTGAGTTTTATATTGTACCTGACTCATGGGCTAAAATTTTAAAATAAAAATTATAAGGTTTCTGTTTGTATTTCTCTGTATGTTTATGTGTGTCTATATATGTATATTACAGATATATTTATCTACCTTTGGGTGGTATTGCCAAAATTAATTTGTTAAAAGGAGTTTCAATATCAAAAGCATACTGGTACAAAATTAGAATTTGGTTTTCTCTCTGTTAAATGGACAGTTTTCTTCAATTATTGGTGGATGGAACTTGTGGGTATTATGCTAAGTGAAATAATTCAGACAAAGAAAGAAAAATACTATGTGATCTTACTTATATGGGATCTGATTTTTAAAAAGCTCATAGATACAGAGAACAAATAGGTGGGAAGGGGTATTCAAAAAGGTGACAGAAGTCAAAGGGAACAAATTTCCAGTTATACAATAAGTCATGGGAATGTTATGGACAGTATGGCTACTACATTAATAATACTGTATTGCATATTTGAAAGTTGCTAAGAGTGTAAATCTGAAAAGTTCCCATCACAGAAAAAAAGTCTGTAACAATGTATGACTACAGAAATTAACTAGACTTATTGTGAGGATCATTTCACAATATATACAATATTGAATCAATTATATTAGTTACACCTAAAACTAATATAAGGTTATAAAATTATTCTCAATATAAAAAAAGACCTGTGAAATATTCTCAACCTGCTTAGGACATGTCACTTGAATATGCTTTCTACTGAAAAATTATAAAATGCCAAAAATAAATTAATTTTATTAAAAAATTAGATTTCAGAAAATGGATGTGAACTTTTAGCATTAACAGAAACAATATTTTTTTTTAAATACTTATTTTGGCAATAACAACATTCTTGCATTATTTAAACTTTCTAGCATTATTTCTTTAAATAGTCATAATCACAATGGCCAACTTTAATCCTGTATTTTAAGTGAAGTAATTTGACCATCAGAGAGTAGGAACATTCAAGCTGTCTCTTTGGAGGCCTGACATGGAATTAGGAAACAGAAAGCTAGTACCTGCCAGATGAGTGTGATATGAACAGGGATTTAGCTGTATGGCTAATTCACTGATGAGAGTTTGGAAGAACCAACATAGCTGCCACCTTCAATGGCATCTCCAATGGCAACAGCCACTACTGCCACAGACAGAGGTCTGTAAATTAGTCTATGTCCATCACTTAAAGAACACTTAAAGTCATCCTCCTATCCACCAATAATTAAAGACGTGTTCCTTAAATGCAAAGTTATATTACAATGTTTTTGACCAAACTTGGAACACTTGGCCAGCTGCTTGGCAATAATAGTCTCCTAATTTGGGCTGTTTCTCCATAACTTTTGCTCAAACAAATGAAAACTCTCTCATGGGATTTATATTCTTTGCTACACTAGTAAAAAGAGAAATAATTGTAAATTTGTTACTTAATATTATAAAACTGAAAGTAACAAAGAAACAAAGACTCATGGACACAACCAATAGTTTAGTGGTTTCCTGAGGGTAAGGGGGCCGGGGAGGGAGGGGTCATCAAATATATGGTGATGGAAAGAGAACTGACTTTGGATGGTGAGCACACAATGCAATACATAGTTGATATAATGTAGAATTGTACCCCTGTAACCTATGTAATTTTTACCAACCAAAGTCACCCCAATAAATTTAACAATTAATAAAATAAAATAAAAATAAAAAACAAGAAATGAAAAGACAAAAGAATATTTTTGATAGAACTGAACATAAAACTCAATGATACACCACTATTTTTAATTAAGAAAGATTGTTTTCCTTATGCTTCCAACACCTGAAAACATTCTTTGATATGCATGGGCCTCAGTTTTTCTCACCTACAACCTGGGTATTACAAAAAGTCTTCACTTTCATAAAAATTAATGTTTTTTATATTTTTAATTTTTGAATGCATCTACTAATTTGCATTTTATTTAAATAAAATAAAAAAGTAAATATAAAATAGATTGATAATTGAATAAATGTCAATGTCTGAAACTGGTACATCAATTCTTTCAAAGGTTTGTAAATACAGCCATTGGAACTTGGTTCAGGCTAAAATTTGGCATTCAAAGTTGATGGTGGAGAAACAAGCAAATAGCTTTTCCAGAGAGCTGTTTATATTAGTTAAGCTGCTTTTTACATGTAAAGAAGTGGGGAAAAGGGAAAAGACAAACACTTTGTCAGGCTTCTCATGATTTTTTAATCTATTCTGTGCAAAAATATGGCTTACAGTTTATTGCTGAAATGTAGGAACTTTAAGATTCCCAGTCCACAGTTTTAAATATAACAAGTATCTCAATTACTTGCAGAATAATAACTTCCAGAACTTTAGTACGGAACTATTAACAGTTATACCCCTTCTATTCATGCAGAGAAATTCTCACAAGAGTCATGAACTCCAAAAACCCCCAACTAAAACCATACCATGACAATTCATTGTGTTTTCATAAAAAGATACGCCAATAAAGTATAAGTAGTCTTCCTTGAGGCAAGATGATGCAATCATCATTTCTTCATAATAATTGCAATTTTATTAAAGTGTTTCTGAAAACAATAGGTGACGACAGACCCATGCTTACATCATATGCTATCTATTTCCTCCTTGAAGTTTGTTTGTTTTTTTCCTATATCTTAGCAAAGGTGTGGAATATTTGAGATTATAGAGGTGATTTCCATTGCTCAGCTTAAAGTTTATTTTTTCCACATAGCAAATGATTTTCTATCATAATTAAAACTTAACCAGTTGGTTGAAGCAACAAGTTGGTCTAATAGTTTTTAATCTGAATCTTTGATCCTTCATATTCATCATTTTTCTTCACCTACTTCCTTGTCCAAAACAGGAAGAGTTTATTGAATAAAAATGAACTTTCTTTTGAATCAAAGTTCTATATTATCATACTTTTTATTTTGTATTACAGATGGAAATGTTGATGATGTAGGAGTTTAGGATAAGTATGTACAGACCCAGAAAAAAAGTCCTAAAAGTTTAGTTTTTCCAAAATTGAAAACCTTATTGGAAGTTTACCATGTTTCCTATTTATTTTGCTTTTCTTCCAAAGAAAAACTATAGAAAAATAATTCAGTTCATTGAATGTTTTTAGTTAGCTATGGTCTCTTTATAAAAATTTAAAACCAACATTTCATGGGGAGGGTAGAGAGAACAGACTAGTGGAGATGGAAGCCCATTTTCACATCATCTTGAATTTTGGATAACAAAAGGACAGATTGGACCAAATAGTGAGAAAGTCATGGCCCACTAATCAAGTGATCCTAAAAAATATTGTTTTCCCCTTCTGACTTAATGCCCTTTTTACTAAAGGAGAATGAACTCTTTAGTGATCATTTTGACAAATAAATCCTGGAATAACAAGATTTATCTCTGGAAAATATGTCCAGCTGCTGAAACTCATGAAGCTCTTCATTGCCTGTTATGCCAGAGTCTGTTCTACAATTAGCTTCTAAATTCCATGAAAAATTAATTAATACATTGATATAAATGTACCTACTTACATTGGAAGATTTTGAGTGATGGACATTTAACAGGATGATGTCTTTGATTTGTCATTGAAATCTCTCTTTAGTCAAATCAGTTATTGAGTTCTCACTTTAGAACTCTGTGATTTTGTGTTTCCTGTAGTACCTCTATGATTTTCCAAATGAAAACATATTTATCCCTATGCAGCATGAAGGGAAGATGAGAATGAGTTAGTATTCTTTATTTGGCTTCTTTAGTTGACCTTTGAAGATCATCATTTCCCAATCCTCAATTTGTGACTTTAGAAATGGGTTACCTTATGTATTCCTTATATTTATTTTGCTGGGATTGTGTACAGTAATAATTTTACAAAGAAAGTTTAACGTCCATCAACAATGCTATATAGATAAGTTGATTCCACTTGGTATAGCTAAATTGAGCCTTGAAGCCATTTCCTGTTATTGTAATTTTGTTTCAGTTGAATTGAGTCATTATGGTAGAATCAGAGAGAGTTAGCCACAATCTTCAGACACTTAGACTTTCATTAAAAAAGAAAAAAATTACCTTCTTCTCAATCATCTGCTAAATAAAGAATCTATACAGGAAAAAAAACCAATGAGTTATAATTAATTTAGCACACTTCAATTAACTACTTATGTTCATTGATTTTGGTATTTTTGAATAATTAGCATGACAGTAAGCCAAAAATACATGCAAAGATGTATGCCACAACCATTTCCCAGGCTTAAAACTGAAACTCCTAAATTGTTTTGACTGGGCAACTAATAGTAATTTAGATAGTTCTGTACAAATTTATAGAGATATGAGATGCAAAACCATGACTGTATTCCAACACATTCTTCTTGTCAGAACCATTTAAATCACCTTCTTACACAAGTACATATTGAAACTCAACAAGAAAAAAACAAGCAATCCAATTAAAAAATGGGCAGATGACCTTAACAGACACTTCTCTCAGGAAGACATACATATGGCCAACAGATATATGAAAAAATGCTCCACATCACTAGCAATTAGGGAGATGCAAATAAAAACCACAATGAGATACCATCTTACACCTGTTAGAATGGCTATAATCAACAAGA
>PVKE010005158.1:0-60444 GCA_004027555.1 Craseonycteris thonglongyai
CCGCCTGGCTTGAGTCATGTAACTGTCCCTGAACTAATCTATGTGATCATAGGAATGGGCATCATAACTGATCCAGTCTAGGATGCTTACCAGTCAGGTAGCCAGAGAAAATAGGCCTGTTACCAAAAGAAAGAGACACAGATAAAAAGAACAGGTAGTCAACACAATACTCTACTTCTAGGAATCTACTACGGCAAAATAGAAATACAGACAAAAAACTGTGTTAAATGTTTTCCATCACTGTATTATTTATAAACCTTATTGAAACATCTGAATATCCAACAACAATAAATGATAAATTAAATTATGGTGTATCTACATGATGAAATGCTTTGTTGTCATTAAAAATATTTTCCATGAGTTTTTTGGTCTGATTTGACAGAATTTAAAAATCCATGGGGAAATGTTAATAAAAATTAAATTTACAAAAAACAGAATACAAAAGAATGTACATTATGGCCCAATGTTGCAAAAAAGATACATTTATATTACTTACCAAATATTAACAATATGTATACCTAGGTAAGATTACATTTTTAATCTTTCTGTGTTTCCTAATAAATAACCTAAAGTGGTAACTTATACAGTTTGTAAACCTACTTATAAAACTGCTTTTGTAAACTGCATAAATATTCACCTAGTATTTAGACATAGCTCTTATAAGATTAAGTTTGCCTTTTCAAGGTAAACCAGATAGTAAAAGGACTTCCTGATTGCAAGTCCTGGATTTTCTGTATTAGTCCTTGCTGTTTTCGAGTTGTAGATGATGGCAGCTATGCATCTAGAACTTTTATGTTTCCCCTATCCATTAGTGTGAGATCAACTTGGTTCAAAAATATGTCTGAAGCTGGTACCCTTGCAAAGAGCCACCAGTAGCCACAAAGTAGTAGAAAGGGAAATGATAGTTGTTTAAAAAAAAAAACTTCTTAGCCTGTTTAGCTCAATTAGGTTTGTTGTAACAGCTTTAATGAGAGTTAATTCACAAATTACCTAATTCACCCATTTAAATTGTGCAATTCCATGAATTTTCAGTATTTCAGAGTTGTGTAACCACCCACAACTAAGTTTAGAATGTTTTCATTACCCCCTAAAGAAACACATACGGTACTCTTTAGGTCTTGTCCTCCAGCCCTCCATCTTCCTTGCCCTATGCAACCACTAGTCTCGCTCTATATAGATTTGCCTGTTCTAGATATTTCATGTAAATTGAAATTACATATCTAGTCTTTTGGGACATACTTTTTTACTTCACATAATGTGTTCAAGGTTCATCCATGGTGTAATATGTATCAATAATTCATTCCTTTTTATTTCATTATATGATATCTGTTCATCGTATGATGGACATTTGGATGGTTTCTACATTTGGGCTACTATGAATGATGGTTCTATGAATTTACAAATATTTGTGTGGCATATGTTTTCATTTTTCTTGGGTATGTACCTAAAAGTACAATCACCGGTTATATGGTAACCTTATGTTTAAGTTTTTGAAAAACTACAAGATTATTGTTAAAGGTGGTTGAGTAATTTAAGTGAGTTTTTTAAATAGTGAATGTGTTAAAATAATTGTTAAGTTTTATTTGGACTGTGCACAAACAAATTTAACTAAAATATTTACTTTTTGTTCAGTTATTTATCATCAAATCAATACAAGGGACAGTCTCCTGGGTCTCTCAGGGTGGGGAAAAGAGGGGACTTCTGAAGCATTCCCACTCTCCTTACTTTCCCATCCTATGTACTCTGGTCCATTCATCAACCATGGCTGAATTTTCATTTCACTCAATGTCTATCACTAGCCTGACCATTTCTGAAAGCCTGGAATAGGCCTAATAGAGCAGGTGTAATGTTTATACAAGCCTTGGAGAAGCATGTGAGTTTACTCAACCAACAATGTTTGGCCCTGATTTTTCACAGGTAATCATTTTTAACCTCTTGATATATTTCTGCTGCGTTTATGGAAAGCATCATAACATTAGAGTACTAATCAAGATATCTGTTTCCAATTTTTAAAATATCTGTCTACAATCCCATGTAGGTTTTTCTTTTATTCATGTTTCAGCTATGCTTTTCTATACTCAGAGTTAGGAATCTCTAAGAGAACAGCCTGCTAGAATCCTGTACCCTACTGGAGCAGCTCATCATTTCTTACCATAAATGTTGCCCTTGGGCATCATCTGCTGAGCTTTTACTGGAGTTGGCCAAGAATCTTGCCAAGGTTGTCATGTAGCCTCTTGTTCCATATGAATTCCTGGGCATACTCATATTCAGCAAGAAATGTACCGTAAGTTCTCAATCAGTTTTCTGGACCTGGTATGATCCTCTCACTATTTTTATTTTATTTTTAATGATGTTTCTTTAACAGAAGCCTTGCTAAACAAATGTGGGGTTGAGTAAGAAGGCTAACTGGATTTTCATATTGGTGACTCTTAGTGACTTGTAATAGGGGACAGAAGGAGAAACCGGGACGTTTTCCATGTTCTACCAAGATGTAGTTTTCACCCCTTATCAGGATCCTTAGATCTCTCTCATTCTCTTCTTTGCAATAATGCATCATATCGATTGTGAATTTACTGGCAAAGCAATTTTCCAAATAAATGCATATGAATGAATAAGTGGAAAATCTAATTTGCAAAAGGTTTTAAATTAGGGGGGGAAGTAGGAGGACTAGCTTGTAAACCTATCCCATTGAGATTTAAGTTTATAGTAATTCTGAAATAAGCCATTGAAATTACAATATCCTATTAATGAGGTGATACTTTTTAGGATTTTAATATTTCTCAAATGAAATTAAATCCTGTGTTTCATAGCACAGGCTTTAGAGTCAGATAGCTTTAGAATGAGTCCTGACTCGGTGGCCTCCAAGCTGTCTAACCTTAGACATGGAACTAAACCTTCATAGCCTTACAATATGATAAAATTGGAATATCAATAAATTAGTATCTGCATATAGGATTTTTGCAATAACTAAATCTACCGTAATTATGTAGCCAAAGCCCTTTTTCCTAGTACCTAGAAGATAGTAAGTACTCCAAAGGTACTAATTATTATTTCATGTTTTTTATTATTACCACCAAGAAATGGAAATAATCTTCTCTGAAAGAAATGGCTTCTTCTGAAAGATTTGTATCAAATACTAACTAATGAACTCTGAAATAGCCTCAACATCAGTGAAATAAAAAGTAATAAGAAAAAATATTAAGAGATATTTTCCTTCAACAAAGCCGTCAAAAACAACACCATTTTTGGAGCCAGTTTTTATACAATCCTTCTTCAAAGTAACCATCTGCTTTTTAAGCACTAGTTGAATCTTCTCTGAGCTCTCTACCTAAAATTTTACAGCTGGTCTCCTTTCCAATTCTTCCTTCCTTTATTGTATCACATCAGTCTTCAACTCTTTCCTAGAGTTGCTCCCTACACTTTATGCTGTTTCTCTCTTTCCTTTCAGAGACAAATGTCCTTCTAAGAGCATGTGGTGCAAGCCATTTATGCTTTTCACTCCAAATTTTACCACTTTCACCACTTCATTTTTTCTTTTATTTACCTTTTTTCCCCATTGCTTTGAAATTTTTTAAACCTTCATAAAAGTTGGAGGAACAGTATAATTAATATTCAAATACCTTCTTTATCAGTTGTTGTTAATAACTTGCCACATTTGCCTAATTTCACTCACCTTCCTTCCCCCCTCTCCCTCCACATGCACACATGATATACACACTTATGGTAGAGATTTTCTAAAAATCATTTGAAAGTTAAATGCAAATATCCTGACATATCCCCCCCTAAATTAGTCATCATGTGTCCTGAGAACCATTACTACACTTAGGAAATTTAATATTTTATAATTTTATTATCTAATCCATAATCCATATTTAAATTTTCCTGATTGTCCAATAATGTCCTATGTAGCCAAATCCCTCCAATCTAGGATCTGTCAAAGATCATGCATTACATATAGTTGTCATGGTCATTCATCTCTTAAATGTTGGTGTTCACCAAAGATTTTCTCTTTATTTTCTACTCTCCCAGTAACCCACTGATTTCATACCCAGGCTTAATCTCTAGGAATGGGTATTGAATGTCTCTTTTATTCCCAACGTAAGTGTATAGGATATCTGTCTGGCTACCTATGTGTCTGTCTGGCTATCATCATCTATCATCATCATCTATCTATCTATGCATATATAAGAAATATGGGGGTCAATATCATTTCTCCACTCTCCCTTGATCTCCACATCCATGTTGACACAAATTATTTTTTTTAGAGATTTATTTTTATTGTTTTTGACAGAGAGAGATACAGAGACAGAGACAGAGAGAAGGGGGAGGGCCCAGAACAGTCTCCATAATTGCACATCATTGGTTTTTCCACATAGTTTCATTCCACAGGTGGGAGTGGGGCTGCACAGGGCAGGTACTGGGCCGGGGTCTTCACCCCGGTGGCACTCCCAAGTCCAGCATATGGGTCCACACGGGCTGGTGCCGGGATTCGATCCCCAGTCCCCGGGGCTGCAAAGTGACCACTTAACCCAGTGAGCCATCCCTGCTTCCCTACACAAATTCTTAAATCTAGAATTCATCCTGCCCAATGACTTAAAAGCAACAGTTTGAAAACTTTGCAAAAGATTTTTTTTTTCTTTCATGAATCCCATATTTGGAAATATTTTGATTCCTAAAATGCATTTATTAATAATCAGAGACTTTAAAATAAAACCTCATCACAAGATTAACAATTTTTATTTTGGACAAATATCTAACCTTATAGGCTTTGTGAAATATAGCAATAGTGTTTAGACTCCTTCCTAGGCCACTAGAAAATATATATGAACCCCCAAATTGAAAACCACTATCTTATTAAATAAATTTGAAACTACATAAGTCTCCATGTAAATCCCTTTACACAGTGTCCCTTCCTACCTCTGGCCTAATTATCTACCCAATCCGTTATACACATTACTACTCCAGCCACTTTTGCCATTCCTGAAATTATTTATACCTCAACTCTTTTCTTATTCTAGTCCCAAAGCATGCAATCCTCTGTCTCCATTCTTATCTATCAAAGTATAGGCCAATGTCCTGTTTTCTGTGAGGCCTCTACTCTTCCACACCATCCACTCTGGTCTTATTTGAATGATTTCTCAGTAATTTGAAGATATTTCTATCATAGGTTTTATCACATTCTATTATAATTACTGGTCTGTCATTCTTAAGAGACTATAAACTACTAAACTACACAGTCCATACATACTTAATCATTATGTTCCCCTGTGGTCTGACACAATTGTAGATGCTCATTGAATGTGTGGTGAAGCAATCAATCAATCAAATAACCTTTGGGCAGGTAGTGGAGGTACACAGGGAATAGAATGGAGAGTGCATCAATGATAAAGTGGTAGTATATTTGTTTTCAAACATTTTGGGTTCCTGAACGCTTTTGAGGATTGTAAATTATAAAAGCTCAGAATACATTCCTGCAGATATGTTTGCATACATAGCTACATAAAAATCTTTACTATGTTAATCAACAAACTGGGTCTTAGATAACAACTTTTGTTGTAGCCTATGAGTTTTCTGTCAATAAAATGTAACCAATCACAGGTTATGTCTATGTGAGTAGCGAACATATCACCCATCTATTTGTAGAATTTACTATTTGGCTAGAAAATAACTTTTAGTCTGCCAAAGTAGTATCATGTTGACAACAAAAAAGGTGGAGGGGACGGTAATCAAATGATTACTATAGTCTTTTAGCATTAAAACACTCCTGGCACCATCTAAACTTAGTCCCACACTAATTGTCACGATCAAACTAAATATAGTAGAGAAATTATTCCTTTTGTGTATCAGTAGTCAGGCTTTTAAAAGCATTAATTGCCTGTTTGTTTGTTTTCAGAAAATACTTACGTACATTTAAAGAAGTAAGGCTTTACAACATGGAGAAAATTAGCCACTGGAAAATCAGTTTCTCTAAATCACATTACTCTGTATCTGTAATTTAATCATAACATCATCAGTTTTCAGTAAAGTATGTTCAAACAATGCATCCTAAATATGTAATCAAGAACAGTTTATAAAGTCAGTGGTATGACATACTAACTTTTAAACTTTCTGAAATAAAAAGATAACAAGAGTATATTGTTTAAATCTAGAGACTTTGCAGACATCCATGGTGTCAAGAATTTTAAAATAGGAATTTAAAGCAGAAAAGCTGTTAAAATTCAATTGAGAAAATTTGAAGATCTAATTGGCTTTATTAACTATCTCAGCATTCCATCTAGCTACTAGAGGAGAGCTCCAAAAAGTTTTACAAAATTCAAGGTTTTTATAGGCAGAAACTGGGGAGACAAGAACTTTATTAGTAAAAGAATGAGAAGATTATTTCAGGAAAAGTCACCTTTCTTTGGGGGAAGAACAATAGGAGTCTTATCAGGCAGGTTACCTCACTAGTGTAGATCAGGAAATTCCAGACAGATTGGTTTAAGGTCACTTTCCTGGGAGGAGCTAAAATTGCAATTAAATCTTGGTTTGCTGTCCTGGTCACAAGTGATTCCATCCTGGGCCTGTTTTATTGTTTGTTTGTTTTTTTGTATGTTTACCAGAGCACAATACCATTTCTAATGTACCAAATGTATGTCTTAAATATTAATAAAATTTTTCTACTGACATTTATCCTTAGTGATTTTTCAATATTTAAACTAGACTTACCATGTTGAAACATTCTTGACCATTTGTAATGTAGCAAATAAACCATGAGTACTTCATAACTAAAATATATGGATATTTTAAAACTAGTAATTGTGCATTTATGTTCTTCTAAAAATTTAAAGTATAAGACAGATTTGTGATATTCAATTCCATAACTTACCTACAAATTAGGTAAATAATAGAGCTGCTGTTTATGTTTTGGGGAGGGGTACAAGGATAGAGAAACAGAAAGTGAAGGGACATACCGGTATTCAGACTAATATTTGTGGTGTTAGTCCCACTAAAATTAATGTGAAATTGTTTGAAATGAACACACATCTGATAAGAAGTACTATATAGAATAAACCAAAGTAGAGGATGGGGAGAGAATAGGTGAAAGGAAAGACCATACATTACCTTCACCAATATTGTTTATCTTGATGATTTTTTTGTTGCGATTACATTTAAAGAGAAAATAAACCCTAGGGTGGATTCTAACTTTTCTCCCATTGGCCCAAATTTCAATAGGCAGAAGTTATAAGATGAAATTTGTCTAAATGACGTCTTTAATAACTAATGACTGTGTGTCATTATAACAAAGAAAGGTAATATTCTGGTTGGCGAAGATTCAATTGAGATGAATTATATAAAAGAAGATAAACTACCTGAACAAATTTTTAACTGGATCAAATTGTATCTGGTAAAAAGGAATGGATGAGGAAACATGATCGTACCAATGTTTGAGTATACTACCAAAAAATAAATTTCCCATAATAGTGTTTTGAAGTTGCTTCTATGAAGTTATGGATATTTCCAATTTGGAGCTAATTTAATTATTGCATAGATTATATGTAGAAGACAGCTATATGTCTAAGGAGGATGTGTTCATTCAGCTCCCATATTAATGGGGAAAGTGTGTATTGATAATTCAAGTTGAGATACACTTTGGAGAGTGAAATTGAAATGCTGTTAATAATTATGTTGAGATAATAGGAACAAATTAGGCTTTTCCCAAGTAAATTGAGTCATATATTTGCTCTAATTATTAAGCAGCTGTTAACATAACAAGCATAAAGAGATTTTTTAAGTAAAAACATTGTAACTATTGCCTTGGAGGATCTCAGGGTCTAGAATGTGAAAGGAGGAAATCAGTCCTGCAAAACTGATGCTGATGTTGCCAAAGGCACCACCTTGCCAACCAGTGGCCTTGGGAGAAAACTTTCTCATCTCTTGTTTACTCAGAATTAGTTCAGGGTCTAGGCGTCCACTTTCTGTTTTGACATCTTTATGCCTTGATGCACGTTACAGTTACGGCTCTCTTAAAGGTTCTCTTTCATGCCCCACCTCCACTTGTGGTGGCCCAGGTTTCATACATTTAAGTAGGAGACCTGAATGCTCTCGTTATCAGAATTGCACATGCTCCACCAATGCTTGATCCATTGGAGTGTTTGCTTACTCCCTGAGAATTTATGAATAAGCAGCATTGATCATGAATTGGCATTTCCAAGTAGGTAATAATTTTTCAATTGTTAATATGTCAGGCATTGTTTCACATATTGGCTTCCTAACATATTGACCCATACAATTCTCAAAAAAAAAAACCTATGACACTGATTCTTTCACTATCCCCAATTTATAAATGAGGAAATTCAGTTTCAGAGAGGCTACTTAACTTGTCTCTGGCACCCAGCTAATAGGGGATCAGGATTCAAATCCAGAAATCTGGCTTTGACCCCCATATTCACAACCATTAAATGTTACTGGATTTTTCAGAAAACGAGGCTCAACTTGGATTTGGCATCCAAGATTTAATCTTTACCATCAGCTCAACTGAAATATGAGTAGGTTAAGTGTTGTTAATCTCTTACACAGATAAATCTGCTTCCTTTAGAGTTGTTGTCTCAAAAAAAGTATGTATGCTTAAAAATGAAGAAATCTGAAACTGCTTAGTGTGTACATTGTCCTTTCAAAACATAAATACCAGTATTTGAAGAAGGTGGGAGTCTGTATTTTAAAGTTTGGAGAAAATATAGCTATTTAAGCTCCATAACACATGGAAAATCCACAGTCTCTTATCCAACAATGTAATCAGTTCAGTGGTCCAAGTATCCATCATTCCACATATACCTCTCAAAAGAGCAAATACAGATGATTGGTTCAATCAAAATCTTCGGTCAGAAATGTCGTTTAATATGCTGGTCATGTAAAGATGCCTGGCTTGTATATTTTGAGTAAGTTACTTTAAACTATGTTTCAATTCATCAACTTTAAATAGATGCAGTTACTATAATGGTATTAGACATCATGGAAATGTGAAGAGGGTTCTTATAGTCTGTATGAAGTAGAATTGTTTTCCATCAGAATACTCCAAGTACTCTGCATTGCTGAGTTAACTGTTGTTACATGTTTGCTAACAGAATTAGAGTCCTTTTTACTTTCAGTTTGAATCATTGAAAAGCACTCTAAATTGTCTTTGTTCCCTTGCATCTTCGAGTAAACTAAAGATCGTAAAGCACCTCCAGTTTCTTAAGAAGGGAGTATTAGTCAGTGAACTTAGGCTAAGAACTGAATTCAATAGCTGCCTGCTCCTATAACTTAATAGCCACTGAGCAAAACAATCACTTATATCCTGGTTTCCTGAACTATAAAATGGGTGGTGATTTCTGACCTGTTTAATTATAAATATTGGTTCAAATGAAAGTGGTAACTTATATATAAATATACTCTGTAACTTATGGCTCTATAGGACTATTAATATGAAATATGGGTAAATGGGCAGCATGAATATATCCTAAGGTAGAACCTGATTTCTCTTCCATTTTTGCCAAGTTTAACAAAAAATTTAATATTTGTTCATTGATCTAATTCAAGCTCCAGCATTCTCATGACAGCACATAAAAACACACAACGATGCTAATGGATGCCACACAGCAAGACACCACCACATTTCGACATGAACACAGCTGCGAGATACTGATATACCAAGGTTATGAAACCTTACCAAGTTGTTCGTACAGTGCTGCCAACGTAAGTACAGTGGCAAGTTCGAAAACTTAATTGTTAGACCTTATATGTCTGTTAAGTCAATGTGATCTAAAGTATGGTGCAAGTCCAATGTTTTCTTGTGAATTTTCTGTGTGGATATTCTATCCATTGCTGAAAATAGAGTATTGAAACCATCTACTGTTATAGTATTATTGTTTATTTCTCCATTCAAATCTATTATTAGTATATGCTTAATATAGTTCAGTGCCCTGATGTGTGTGCATAGAGTTATAAGTATTATATCTACATGATGAGTTAACCTCTTAATCATGATATAATAACCTCTTTAGTTTCTTGTTACTGTTTTTAGCTTCAAGTCTGTTTTGTCTGATATAAGTATAGCTATCCCAGCTCTCTTTTGGTTTCCATTTGCATGGAATATTGCTTTCCATCCCTTCATTTGGATCCTATGTGTGTTATTAACGCTGAAGGTACACTCTTATAGGCAGCATATAGCTGCACATTATTTTTTTATCCATCCATCCACTGGATAGACGCACTCTTTGCCTTTTGATTGGTGAATTCAGTTTATTTATATTTAAAATAATTACAGAACTGTTATGGAAGGACTTATTAATGCCATCTAATTTTTTTTTTCTGTTTTGTAATTCCATTGTTTTTTTGTTTCCTCCCTCTTTGCCTACCTTTGTGAATTGGTGATTTTCTGTGGTGGTATGCTCTGTTTCCTTTTTCATTATTGTTCATAAACTCATTACAGGAGTTTGCTTTGAGGTTACCATGAGGCTTACATAAAACATCTTATAGATAAAAGTCCAATATAAACTGATAGCTACTTAATTTCAATTGCATACAAAAGTTCTAACTTTATACTCTCTCTTTTTATGTTTTTCATGTCACAGTTTACCTATTTTTATACTGTGTATTCATTAACTTATAATAACTATAGCTACTTTTAATACTCCTATCCTTTTAACCTTTATACCATATAAAGTGTTTGACATACCACCTTATTGCAAAATTAGTAATCTTACGGCATATTTACCATACCAGTGTTTTGCATGTTTTCAGACATTTTCATGCTACTGTCATCTTTAAATTCAGCTTCAAGAACTTCTTTCAGCATTATTATTTATATTTATTAAATTTATTAGATTGGTTAATAAAATTATATATGTTTCAAGTGTACAATTTTATAATACATCACTATATATTGCATTGTGTGCTCACCACCCAAAGTCAGTTCTCCTTCCATCACCCTGTATTTGATCTCCTTTACCCTGACCCCTCTGGTAACCACTAAACTGTGATCGGTGTCTTTGAATGTTTCCTTCTTTGCCTTGTTCATGTGTTGCTTTCAGTTTTATACCACTTGAGTGAATTTTTATGGTTCTCAACTGCTGTATGACTTACTTGGAATGTAATATGATAATATCAGATTTCATCCATGTTGTCACAAATGGCAGTATTTCTTCTTTTCTTATGGCTGAGTAATATTCTATTGTATATATGTGTCCCACATCTGTTTTATCTAATTATCTTTCAAGGGACACTTGGTTTTTCATGTCTTGGCCACTCTGAAGACTGCAATAAACATAGGGGTATATTTATTTCTATATCTACCTATATCTATATCTATCTATATCATCCATCTATATATAACATTTCCAGAAAAGGGACTACTGGGTCACATGGTAATTCAATTCTTAATGTTTTAAAGGAAACTCCATATTCTTTTCCATAGTAGCTGTAACAATTTACATTCCCACCACAGTGTATTGAGGATTCCTTTTTCTCCAGTCTCTCCAGCACTTATTACTAGTCTTGTTGATCAGAGCAATTCTAACAGGTGTGAGGTGGTATATTATTCTGGTCTTAATTTGCATTTCTCTAGTAGCTACTGAAATTGAACATTTTTTTAAGTATATCTGTTAGCTGTTTGTCTTCTTGGAAAAAGTGTCTATTCAGTTCTTCTGTCCATTTTTTAATTGGATTGGTTTTTTTCTTCTTGTTGTTGACTTATATGAGTGCTTTATATATTTTGGATATTACCTGTTTATCAGAGGTGTTGTTTGCCAATATCTTCTCTCATTCAGTTGGTTGCCTTTTGTTTTGTTGATAGTTTCTCTTGCTGTGCAGAAGCTTTTTAATTTGATATAGTCCCATTCATTTATTTTTTATTTTACTTCCCTTGCCTTTGAGGTAAAATTTGCAAAGTCCTCTTTAAAATCACAGTCCATACGCTTAATACCGTACTTTCTTGTATGCCATTTATTGTCTCAGGTCTTATATTTAGGTCTTTGATTCATTTTAAGTTGATTTTGGTATATGGTGACAGATAGCAGTCTAGATTCATTCTTTTGTATGTGGCTTTTCAAACTTCCCATCATCATTTAGTGAAGATGCTTTCTTTTCTCCATTGTATGTTTTTGGCTACTTTGTCAAAAATATGTCCATATACATATGGGTTTACCTACAGATTTTTTATTCTCCTCCATTGGTCTGTGTGCCTGTTTTTCTGTCAGTTCAATGCTGTTTTAATTATTGTCTCTTTGCAGTATAATCTGAAGTCAGGGAGTGTGATACCTCTGGCCTTGTTCTTTTTTCTCAGGAATGCTTTGGCAATTCAGGGTCTTTTGTGATTCCATAGAAATCTGATGGTGTTTTTTGTTCTATTTTTTTTTTTAATTCTATTGGGATTTTATAAGGAATGCATTAAATCTGTATATTGCTTTGGGCAATATGGCCATTTTAACTATATTGATTTTTTCAATCCATAAACATGGACTACCTTTTTTTTTTTTTGCCTTCTTCAAGTACTTTTAATAATTTTGCAGATGACATGATTCTTTATATAGAAAACCCTAAAGACTCTACCAAAAACAGTATTAGAAACAACAAACAAGTACTGTAAAGTTACAGGATACAAAATCAAGTTATAAAAATTCACTGTGTTCCTATATACTAACAATGAAATTTCAGAAAAAGAAATGAAAAAAGAATTCTATTTGCAATTGCAACAAAAAGAATAAAATACCTAAGAATAAACTTAACAAAGGATGTGAAGGACCTATTCAGGGAAACTGTAAGAGAGCATTTTTTGTAAGAAAGGTCTAATGGTGATAAACTCCCTTGTCTTTTGTTTGTCTGGAAAAGTTTTTATTTATCTTTTATTTCTGAAGGATAACTTTGCTAGATAGAGTAACCTGGGCATGCGATTTATTACTTTCAACACTTGAAATATGTTATTTCACTCTCATGAACTGTAAGGTTTCTGCAGAAACACCATTTGATAACCCAGTGGAGTTCCTTAGTACTAACAATCTCTTCTTTATCTCATGGTGCTTTTCAATTTCTTTATTTTTCTTTGAATTTTGACAGTTTAATATGTCTTGGAGAAGGTCATTTTGAATTGAAATAATGGGGAGAATTATTAACTTTATGAAGTTGGATGTCCAAGTCTGTTCCACTTCTGGGAAGTTCTCGACTGTTATTATCTTTAAATAAATTATCTGTCCCCTTTTTTTCTCTGTTCTCCTTCTGGATCTCCAATAATTGTGGGTTTTTTATTTGTTTTATTTTGTTTTGTTTTGTTTTGTTTTGTTTTGTTTAATTTAATGTTATCCCATAGATCACATAGGCTTTCTTCAATGTTTTTAAATTCCTTTTTCTTTGTTCTCTTCTAAGTTATTTCAAAGTTAATATCCTTCAAAGTGCTAATTCTGTTTTCTGTTTGGAGTATTCTTTTAATGCTTTCTAATTTATTGTTTCATTTTATTCACTGAATTCTTCCACTCCAAAATTTTTGCTTGGTTGTTTTTATGATTTCTATCTTTTTAATTTATCATTTTCTTTGTTTTCCTGGACTTGTTGAATTGTCTGTGTTGTCTTATAGCTCTTTGTGTTTTCTCAGAAGAGGTATTCTGAAATCTTTATTAGGTAAATCACAGATTTCTGTGTCTTTGGGTTCAGTTAGTGGAAGATTATTATAACCTCTTGATGATCCTTGGAGTTTTGATTGCTGTTTTGGTGTTTGAAGTAGTGTTTACGTCCTCTAGTCTTTACCAGTTGCTTTCAGGGAGGATATGATTTTCATTGGTATTGCTTCTATCCAGGGTTTTCTCCAATCTTGTGTGGATCCATCTGCTCCATGCTTCATGGTCCCTGTTGTGTTCCCTTCATTCTTTTGTTTTTAATGAGGGCTTTAAAAAATCTACTGTCTCAGCCACTTTCAAATATTCAATGCACTAGTATTAACTACAGTCATCACGCTGTACATTATATCCCTGTGACTTATTTATTTCATACCTAGAAGCTTGTAAGTCTGTTTAGTCTGGAAGCAACTCAAAATTAACATCTTCTCAGCCTCTGTTCTCTGGCACTCTTCTTTGAAATACTATTCCCTTAATGAGTCATACTTTAAATCTAAATGACATTTCTCTATCATTCTTTGGTGCTCACACCTCATTAAATACTCAGAATTGTTCATTGAGCTGCCCTAATTCTCTCAAAACCAGGTGCCCTCCTCTTCCCAAATTCTCTCCTTCAATCTAGTTTATACTTGTCAGATTAATCTTCTTCAAGCAGAGCAGTAAGCAGTCAGTTGCTGTTAAAAATGAAAACAAAAACAAAAACGGCTTTACACTACTTATGGAATAGTGTTTAGGCTTTAATTCTTCAGTGGTCTGATAATATGAAACTATCTAATGCTCCGTGTACATATTCCACAGTTCCTATCTCAGTATATTGCAAGATGCTGCTCACTCAGAATTCTCTATGCCCGCCAACTCCTCCATCCAAGCAGGTCTAGATTCTATTCATTCTCAAGGGATTTTCTCAAATCCAGATTTATTGTGAAATATTTTCTAGTCTTCCAGTTGGAAGCAATCACTCTTTTTTTTAATTCTTTTTTTTTTTTTTAATATATTTTTATTTATTTTTACTTTTGACAGAGAGAGAGAGAGATACAGAGACAGAGAGAGAACTGAACTGGGGGAGCTCCCAGCTCAGCATATGGTTCCGCACGGGCCAGGGCCGGGATTCGATCCCCGGTCCCCGGTGCTGCAAAATGAGCACTCAACCCACTGAGCCATCCCGGCTTCCCCCCTTTTTTTTTTTTAATTCTTTTTTTTTTTAATATATTTTTATTTATTTTTACTTTTGACAGAGAGAGAGAGAGATACAGAGACAGAGACAGAGAGAGAACAGCAATCACTCTTTTTTATGAAATCTTGGGTTATTTTTTTCTTCACTTCAATTATGGCATTGGCACTTTGGCTTTGTACCCTAATTTTAATGCTATTTTAATAATTATAAAACACTAGCACGTATCAGACACATTGGTAGATCTTGTGGATGTAAAATTGTATTAAGCAAGGTCCAAATCTGAAAGCAGCCTCCATTCTAGTGTTTTATGGACTTGGCTTATCTTGCCTATCAAATTAAAAAAAGAAAGTACTTAGGACAGATCTGGTTTACTTCCCAAAAGATGTTAAAAATAAAATTAGCTTGTGGACTATATATGAGGGCTGTCCATAAAGTATCCTGCCATGTAATATGAAAAATACAGGCATTTGTGGATGGCTTTTTTCTGGACAGCTCTCGTAGAAGTTACGTGCCACTTAATGGCAGAACTGTTTTGAGAAATATGTCATCAGGTGATTTCATTGTTGTGTAAATATCATAGAGTGCACTTACACACGCCTAAGCCTACTACATACCTAGGCTATATGGTACAGCCTGTTGCTTCCAGGCTACAAGCCTGTATAGCATGTTACTATATAAACCAATGCAGGAGTAAATCAAGTATAAGAGAATATGATACAATCAAAAGAAACTGTGAACATGAGATGTATGTGGCTACTGCCAGAGTAACACAACACAGTTTCACAGAAAGCTTTTTTTATAAGTAGGAGTACACTCTAAAATAACAATTAAAAGTATAGTATAATAAATACATAAACCAGCAACATAGTCACTCATTTTCATTATCTAGTAATAAATACTGTACATAATTGTATGTGCTATATGTCTATATGATTGGCAGCACAGATTTGCTTATACCAGCATTAGCACAAACAGGTGAGTAACGTGTTTTCTACGACATTTGAATGACTATGGTGTCACTCAGCAATAGGAATTCTTCAGCTCCACTCTAATGTTATAGGACCACGGTCATCTATGCAGTCTATTGTTGACCAAAGCATCATTATGCAGCACATGATTAAAATAATAATAGCAATATTATGATTAGGAAAAACCAAAAACTATTCTTGTTTTCAAGTCATCACCACAAACAAGTTTTCAGAACACTCTTACTTTGTATGTCCCGAAGTATACTAAATTTCACCAGTTCAACTTCACTTCAATTGTTCTTTCCTCTCTTTTCCTCTTTCCCATTAAATAAAGCAATTTCTAAATAAACAAAATGAAAGGGAAATTGGGAAAGCCAGGATGGCTCAGCGGGTTAAGCGCTCGCTTTGAAGCCCCGAGGACCGAGGATTGAGTCCCGGCTCCAGCCCAGGCGGACCCACATGCTGAACTGGGGTGTGCTTCCCAAATGCGGTGAAGCCCCCAGTTCAGTTCAAAAAAAAAAAATCATTTGGGGAAGCCAGGAGGGCTCAGTGGGTTAAGCACTCACTTCGCAGCACCAGGGACCGGGGATCAAATCCCGGCCCCAGCCCCAGCCCGTGCAGACCCATATGCTGAACTGGGGAGTTCTCCCAGTTCAGTTCTCTCTCTGTTTCTGTATCTCTCTCTCTCTCTCTCTCTCTGTCAAAAACCAATTAAAAAAAGAAAATGTCTTAAAAAAATGAAAAAGAAAATTTTTCTTACAAGTAATGGTTTTTGAAGTTTCCATGTAAATTGGGATAGACTCCTAAATACAGATTTAGTAATAAAAGTAATCATTTGTAAAAGATTGGTTAGAAACTATTTGTCTAATGAAACATAATACTGATGTCAATATTCTCTACAACAGTTGTTGTCAAATGTTAGTGAGCATTAGAAACACCTGAACACTTTGCTACAACACAAATCAATGGAGCCCCACTCCCAAAATTTCTAATGTAATATGTCTTGGATGGGTCCCTAGAACCTATATTTTGTCAAGTTCTCAGGTAATACTAATGCAGTGGTTCCAGGGACCACACCTTGAGAACCACTGCTCTACAGAATTATTCTGTTCCATGCATATTTTGAAAGACTTTCTAAGACCATTAAATTACTTACATGTTTTTTTTCATTTCTTATGGATTTTTTTTGTTAAATTTATTTGGGTGACATTAATTGATATCAATTACATTGTTTCCAGGTGTACAATTCTATATTACATTGTCTATACATCGCATTATGTGCTCACCGCCCAGAATTCTTATGGATTTTTAAAGACAAGAAAACAGCCCTATCTTATGATTATATCCTGGCTACTGTGATTAATAGTCTATGGTCTCCACACCATTTGTTACTACTAAAAATAATCATATTAATAAGCAATATTTTTGAAGGCTTATGTCCTCAAAACATTACATAGTAGATCATTTCATTATAATATAATAAAATATATCAATATGTAATATCTCCATTTTGAAGATATAAAATTAAATTATTCAGCAATAAGTAGAGCCTAGATCCACAGAAAGGTCTGCCTGGCATCAAGTTATGAGGTTTTACTCCTCCCTACTATTTTCTTTGAAATAACAAATTTATAGAGAACAGAGATGTATTATTCTGGCTTACGTCACACAATTTAATTGAACAGAGATAATTAATCAATTAATATATTTTCTGAAAATATCTGGACTATAGTTTCTCAGAGACAAAATTATTACACCATCATATCCCCATTTTTTAACAATCTTATCTCCTTTTTTGTTAATGTTCTATTTACTTCATCATTAATAGATAGTGCATTCTTGGCTGGGCATGCACTATTCCATATTCTGAGAAGTGAACACATTTTTCTGCCACACTGTAGACATCTAGGAATTATTGATTGAACTGAACTAAATGTGAGTTTTCTCACAATATATTTTCTAAATGCTGTCTTATAACATACTATCATCAATCATTAAGTTACAACACTCTTAGTAAGTTGCAAGCAATTTTCTAGAAAAGGTTTAAAAACACAATTTTATAAGAAATGTATGTTTTTAATCACTTCTTGGATCCCAATCATCAATAATACAATTTTCTGGAATAATATAACAAAATAAAAATTAAAAACCGAGATGTAAATGTAATATAGTAGGACTTTAATTTTCTTTCAACAGTGCTTGCTTTATGCCCTGATTCTGAGGAAAATTCATTACTGAGCATTAAAAAAAGAGAAAAAAATACTTTTTCGGTAAAGGTGTGATTTTTTCCCCACTCTTATCTAAAGAACAAGTGATCACCATCTTATTTTTTCTAAGGAGCAAATATATCTATATCACTCATATATTACATTGATATTTCCATTAATGAAAAATAGAAAATTTTCTTTGTCTTCCTATCCAAAGTGCTGCCCAGAGAAAATAGTAAATTTGCCATTGGAAGTCACTAGGAAAACTAAATTAAAATCTTGTTTAAAATCCATATATTGAAAAATTTGTGCCAAACTCCAGGGCAAATTATTTACACACACACACACACACACACACACACACACACGTCAGGGGCACAGGTGCCAAAGTAATTCAATTAAAAAACTAGTGTTGACAGAAGACCAGCAGTGTGAGCTCATAGATAGTAAGAAAGCATATAATTAGATATTTGATCTGTGACATAAAAGCTAAGATGATGTGAACTAACTTATGGGACAGTTTGAAAGGCCTACCATGAAACCAAGGGTAAAAACAGAAAGATCATACAACTGAAAGACCCAAAGCAACAAATAAACCAAGACATATTCTTGAAGCAGAATGACATCTCCACTGAAGAAGGTCTGTCTGGCATTAGTCATCATGTCAAGAACCACCACATCTGAACACAAATAACCTTTACCAATATATAAATATATAAATTCTCTATGCATGCACACGCGCGTACACACACACATACATATATCTGTATGGAAGATGATTTCTCTTGCTATTTTCACCTTTGACTTGAATATACCCAGAAACCTGAAAAGTTCTTAATCCACCAGACGAAAGCTACCCTGTGCTTGGAACCTGGAGATTTCTGCAGTCATACAGCCAGGCCTAATACATACCAAACTGTAGAAACACAAAATTCAATAACCTAAACAGACACTAATCAAAGTGCAAAAAAAAATTGTGGTGCTCTGTGATTCAATAAGATTCAGACCCAGGACTCAGTTAAAATACAGACCAAGTCTGAAGTTTTCTTTGCCCTAAAACATCCATTTCCAGGATGGATATAACAAACATGTAAGAGTGTTAAACTTTTAACAAATCATTAAGTAGAATGTAGTTACTAAGTTTTTATAGCACAATTGGGGTTTTATAAGTGCTTGTCCTAGCCTGATTTTTATCCAGGACCTACTACAAAACATATAACTGTTCCTAGAATCTAGGTACAAATCTAATGTTTGTCAGAGTATTGGCTATTAAAGCATATGTCCATGGTCAAGATTTGATTTATGTGTAAAGTAAGTTAAAAAAAATAGGCGAAGCAAAGAAATATTTCTTCCTCTGTTTAAGTGTAACTGACATAATGTAAAGTAATATTTCAAATTATATGTTAATAAAATTGTAAATAGGTATTATAAAAAAGAAATGAGGGATTTGCTTTCAATTATTAGTTGTGTAACCTTAAGCAAAATTTTTACCTTCTCTGAGTTTCACCTTTCTAACCTCTAAATAGGATGATGATATAAAATATGGCATAACAGATATGAAATTATAGATATAATGTGTCTAATTTAATATCTATCATATATCAAATGCCAAATAAATTGTACCCAGAATGGGACTGACCATGAGGTTAATGAAATACATGTTTCTGGCCACTTTGTTTGGGACCCCTTCTAAGATTCTGGTACAAGCCCTAGCAATATGTGATTTTTGTGGCATATGTCAATTTTTTAAATTTTGTTTTGATATTTTACTAAAACTAATTTAACTTTAATACCTAATTTTGTCTCTGGAACATTGTATGTATCTTTTATCCTAGAGCACTTCCTACATGGAAGTTTAGATTCCACAAAACTTCTATCTACTTGTAACTATTATAGTCATTACTAATAATGGCAATCAGTAACACTAAAATTCAATAGAATTTGACTGTTTTTCCTAGTTCAGAATAATTAGAAAAGTTCACTTTTAAAAAACATTAGTATGGACTACAAGCTCACAAATATGTACAATTAGTTTTGTTTTTAAAATACAGTGGTTTGTACGGTATTCTGAGTACAATGCCAAAGCCAAGGGGAAGTTAGAAGCCAGGTATTCTTCAAAGTTTGTTGTTTCTAAATAGGCAGTTGTTTTATTAAGTCAGGTGTAGTTTTGAAAATGTTAACATACTGTCAAAACCTCAGTGTATTGGGTGAAGAAAGAAGCCCACGTTGTTTTCTCCTTATGTGTTGGAGAACAGACACAACATTGGGAGGGAAGAGGCTGAGGTTGAATCACGTTGGATCCAACCACAAATTGTCAAGCCAGGTAGGTAGGATGTTTACAGAGGCCATCTTCCCGGAGCCATAACTTCCAAGTCAAAACTTCACAAATGAGCACAAGAGTTCAATTGTATATATACAATTTACTGAAATGCACAAGAGTAAGAAGGCAAGACGAGAGAGAGACAGTGTGCTCACGTGTACGGTGGAGAGAATTGAACAATGTAGGGGAAGCTGTTTTCTGCTAGATGAGCCAATGCCTCAGAATGGCAGAGGAGTGGATCTGCTCTCCCTTAATGTCCAATCCCATGAGCTTCTCGAGATCATCTTGCAACCTAAGGGTCTTGAGATACTAAATCCACAACATTCTAGTGCCATCTGAGGAAACAGCTATCCTCCAGCCCAGGAGGAAAATCTGCCTGTGTGGGATTTATTAAATAAGAATATGTATGCATTGGCTAAGGGATTTCATAAGTGATTTTTCATTATAAACAAGTGTCCTTTACATCCTGGTTTAGGAAAGGAATCCTTAGTTAAGAATTGATTTTTAATATATCCCAAAATAGCATCACTTTTGACCAAGGGTCCACAACAAAAATAAGATGAAATCATGTATATATAGCAAGTAGTAATTATCAGGTCCTAGCACTCAGATATGCAAAATTTATATGCCTTTATAGTGTTCTATAAATCAATGCAAACCCCCATCCTACCTGATTTTAGTTAATTCTAATTAAAATTAGTCATTTTAAATTTAAGCTAGCCATCCAAGAGATTCCATTCCCTGTCCTCCTGTCCCTGGTTCCTGGGTTTGTACCTAAGATTGTGGAAATTAGTGGGTGTTGGTGGCATTGGTGGTGGTGGTGGTGATGTCAGCAGGTGATGGTGATGGTGGTGGCAGCAATAGTGGCAAAAGGTTGGTTATGGGTCAGAATTTGGTCACCTGCTGACATCTTCATTCTCCCTAGTCTCTAGCATTTTATCTTCCTGTGCTGGCATCCACTGAGATCCATTGTCCCATTTGTCATAGTGATTGTTACACAAAATTTATGTTCCCTTCTCCATTCAGAAAAAGCCTTTCCAATCTACTATCCCTCATTCATCCACTTTTATTCTGTTCTCGAAACCATAGAATATTTCTGTACTTCTCTTGAACCTTTTTTGGGGCCATAGGGAAATGTCAATGGAGCTGTCTCAAATTTGATGTGCGTACTACATCATAGCACCTCAATTATCTCATTGCTATGATACCAAGCCAACGTGGTAATAGGGCAACGTCAAATTTTGCCAGCTTCCTTGGGTTCCACCTTAGAAGCAAGCATAGGTCTCTTTTTCCTCTGAATGACGAACTTAAATGAGAGGTGTAAGAAGTTCTGTCACCTACCTGCACTTGGAACTAACCAGAGAAAGAACTTACTCATAGCACAACCAACTCATATCTCAGACACTCAAACCCAAGATTCACTCTGATGTATTTTTTTATTCCTGACTATTACTCCCCTCGGCCCAACTTGAAGAATCTTTGTCAAGATTTAGAAATCTACCATTTGGGGGCTATAAACTTTACACTCTGCATTCTTCAGTTTCTGCTTCTGAAAAATATGAAAACCCAATTCCTGAAATTCAGTACTATTACCTTTGGCTTAAAGTTCAAAAATCTATTTCAAAATTCAAAAACTAAGCATTCATTCCTTTCACTCTTCACTTCTGTGATAACATCTCTACCATGAAGGATATAATAAGCCCAATATGACTTAGCTGCTAGGATAAAGAAAATATTTAATAAAATTCTGAATGAGAAATCATACCAGCTAATGTGACACAATATCATCTCAACAGTTTATCAGGCTACTTGAAAGACAATGTCTTTTCAGACAAATGCTGAGGGGAAAATCTGCCTAATGGAAAAAAATATTATCCCAAATAGTTTAATTGAACTTCTCCAGAAACCCTTCAGGAACTCATGTAGGATTTAAAATGATGGTGGTAACAGAGATCTCTGATTAGGCCAAGTAAACTGTGGGTGAACCTTACTGGTAGATTTTCTTAAACTTGTTCAGGTGTCAAAGTAACTGGAAGTTTGGGAATTCTTTATATTTTTTTTGTTTGATGGAATTCAACTATTAAAAATATCCTATTTGAACCTATCTGTATAAACTAGAATCACATTTATGACAAGGATCTCTCTCATTTTCTTTATTTGCCCCCCTACTCTGACTTCTCTCTGTCTCCATAATGTATAAAATGCAAGTAGTAATGGATACACAAATACCTGTAAAGCAAATGGTATGATCAATTTTATCCCATTCACATTCATTTGCAATTTCTTCATTCATTGTATCTCTCATTTTCAGTGCTATACTCTGAGAGTAGCAAACACCAAAGATTAAAAAAATAAAAGTGGAAGTAACTTGGATTTGGGGAAATTATGTCTGTGGATTTCTTTTGCCTAGAATCTGGAAAAGGCTGCTGTAGTCTCTTGTTTTTTGTTTTGTTTTGTTTTTGTTTTGTTTTTTTTGCCTTTCTATTGGAATCCATTAGCCTCAAGAAACACATGTGTTTCATGGGGATCACAGTTTGAGATGACCGTGGAACCATCTGACATAATTATATTAACTTATTTTTGTTCCATTCTTCAAAGATTTGGAAGAAACTCTTTCCTATGACCAGTCTCTTCCCTACATGAGTTACAAACAGCCTAAAGTAAAGAAAGAGACTTTGGGACCCTAATGGCGTTCACATGTTATTGTAAGCAAAACTTTAGCCTTATGCAAATATAGGGCCATAGAGCAACTTTTTTTTTTCATGTTTACTTCTACTTGTATTCATTTTAAGTGAAAGACAGCCAACAACTAGAAGAAAATAGGATTTAGAAAGAATTTCCATCATGAGAGAATGTCTCCCAGCAGCTCTTGGTAGAGGCGATATTATATTTCCTGCCAAAACTCATTCACAAAATATTTCAGTAGCTCTTATTATTTGGGAGTATTTGGAAGGAGTCACACAAGAGAAGGGTACTTCCTGCAACTACCCCTTTGTATCAGTTTGAGCAATAGTAGCTAGAAGAAGCAGTAGAATTACAATCAATAGAATTTGTGGAGTTCAGACAGAAAGTATTTATCCCTTACAAGCTGAGCTTTGAACAATTGCAGGCAAACATTTGTTTTCAGAGAGCTTCAGATGTAGGATATAGAAACAAACTATATGAGATGGAGGCAGAAAAAAACTAAGAAAAAAAAGATTTAGAACAGTCCAAGATTCTGACAGATACATTGTTCTAAGCATGGACAGATTGGGGCTTCAACAGTAGCAAGAAGGGTTCGTAAACAGTTTTCAAATAAGCAGTTCGGATCATGGGGTAGCAGTTGCTAGAGTTCTGTTTTATATATTTCATGTGTATAAACTCCACATTTTAACTCAATGGCTGTCCATAGGCAGAAGAGCCATAAGGAATAGCACTTGTGCCATGGATTTGCAATCCAAAGCTTAGAAAAACTCTGGAAGCAACAGCTGCCTCTAAGTCTCTAGTTACTGTAATTTGAAAGAGTGGCGTTTGTTTCAAGTAATTTTTTTGCTGATCTTATAGAGAATCAGGTAAAAGAACCTGCTCAGGTGTTGTTAAGGAAGGGCATGTAAATTAGAAAAACCTACATGCAACTAGTAACTATACTGGATCAAGGACAAATTTACAGAAACGGCACTATAGCAGGAAGCAATCCTATTGGAATAAGTCAATAGGTGGTCAGCTTCAAGTGTGTCTGAACAATTGTATAAATGTATAAAGGCCAAAAAATGCTCCCCTACACATGAAAATACATGTAATTACATCTATGAATCTAAGACACACATTTTACTATTTTTAGAGTCAACAATGTTATAACATTTATGTGGTGGTGGGTTTTATTCTGAACTACTGTAATTAGATAGACAAAATTTAACAAACATGATGGCATCTTAGAACTGGGGGAATATGAGAGTAGTTTGATAATGTCAAAACTAGAAGCCTAACTTTCTCTCAGGATCTCTTTACCCCAGCTTTACTGAAATATAATTAACGTACAGCACTTTGTAAGTTTAAGGTATAGAGCACTTACTTTTGGTTCACCCTGTATATATATAATGCCATAAGTTTAGTTATCCATCATATTATACAGGCACCAAAAAAAAAATTCACTCTTGTGATGAGAAATATTAGGATTTACTCTTTTAACTTTGTAAAATATACACCACTGTCAACTATAGTCATCATGTTGTACATTACATCTCTAGTACTAATTTATCTTATATTTGGAAGTTTGTGTCTTTTGACCACCTTTATCCATTTCCCCCTTTCCCTACCCCCACCACTAAAAATCACAAATCTGATCTTTTTTATATTTCACAGATAAGTAAGATCATACATTATTTGTCTTTCTCTGTATGGCTTATTTTATTCAAGATCCATCCATATTGTTAAAAATGGCAAGAGTTCCTGATTTTTATGGATGAGTAATATTTTATTGTGTCTATAATGTATGTATATATACATATATTTATATGTGTGTGTGGAAATACATTGTTTCCACATCTTGGCTATTATAAATAATGGTGTTGTGAACACGGGGATGCAGATATCTCTTCAACATTGTGTTTTCATTTCCTTTGGCTGTTCAGAAGTGTAATGCTGGATCACATGGTAGCTATATTTTTAATTTTGTAGGGAACTTCCATACAATTTTTCATAGGGGCTGTACCAATTTACAATCCCACCAACAGCACACAGGTGTTTCCTTTTCTCCGCATCCTCTTCTACAGTCTGTTATTTCTGCTTTTTTTTTTTTAAAAAAGATTTATTTATTGTTTTCGACAGAGAGAGAGATACAGTCGGAGACAGAGAGAAGGGGGAGGGCCCAGAACAGTCTCCATAGTTGCACATCATTGGTTTTTTCACATAGTTTCATTCCACAGGTGGGCGGGGCTGCATAGGGCAGGAACTGGGCCAGGGTCTCGCCCCGGTGAGAACTGAACTGGGGGCACTCCCCAGTTCAGCATATGGGTCCGCACTGGCCAGGGCCGGGATTCAATCCTCAGTCCTCAGGGCTGCAAAGTGAGCGCCTAACCCACTGAGCCATCCAGGTTTCCCCATTTCTGCTTTTTTGATGATAGCCATTCTAACAGGTGCAACGTGATCGATTTCTCACTGTGGTTTTGATTTGCATTTCACTCATAATTAGTGAGTTTGAGCACCTTTTCATGCACAGATTGGTCATTCAGATATCATCTTTAGAAAAATATCCTAGATATTCTATTCAAGGTCTTTGCTCATTTTTTAACTGGGTTATTTGCTTTTTTTTCTAATGAGTTGCAAGAATTCTTTATATATTTTGGTCAATATCCCCTTATCATATGTATGGTTTGCAAATATATTTTCTCATTCAGAAAGTTGTGTTTTTGTTTTTTGGCCATATCTTTAGTTGTATAGAAACATTTTAGTTTGATGTAGGCCTACTTATTTATTTCCCATTTTAGTGTGTGTGCTTTATGTGTAATATCCAAAAAATTACTGCCAAGACCCATGTCAAAGCACTTTTTTTCATGGTTTTGTTTTTTCAAGGAGTTATATGGTTTCTAGTTTTACATTCAAGTCTTTAATCATTTCTGAGTTAATTTTTGTTTGTGAATGATACAAGATAGGGTTCTGTTTTCATTCTTTTACATGTGAATATTTAATTTTCTCAGTACCACTTATTAAAGAGACTGTCTTTTCTCCATTGAGTCATTCTGGGATCTCTTGTCAAATACTAATTGATTATATATGAATGGGTTTATTTCTTGGCTTTCAGTTCTGTACCATTAGGCAATATGTCTGTTTTTATGCCAGTACCATATTGTTTTGATTACTATAACTTTATAATATAGCTTGAAATCAGGAAATACGACACTTCATGCCTTGTGCTTTCTCAGGATTGCTTTGGCTATTAGGGAACTTTCATGGTTCCGTATAAACTTTAGGATTGTTTTATCTACTATTAAAAGAAATGCCATTGGAATTTTGATAGGGATTGCATTGAATATATAGATGGCTTTGGGTAATATGGACATTTTAGCAAGATTATTTATTCTAATCTATGAACACAGATACCTTTTTATTTATTTGAGTCTTCTTCAATTTCTTTTATACTATCTGATAGTTTTCAGTATAGTGAGGACTCAAAACAAACCTAAATTGTCTTTTGAAAGATGGTCCCCTTGTAGTACAGGCTTCCCTCTCTAGGTGTTCTAGGAACCTGTTTACATCAGTGTGTCAGCTAGCATTGTGAGAGGCTGTGTTCAGCTTTAGTGGTTTGTGTGTGTGTGTGTTTTGTTTTGTTTGTTTGTTTGTTTTGAGACTCTTTCAATGCATTTGCCCACTTCATGGTGGTTGATTTACACGAACAATGTGTCTCTTAAATATAACATGCTATTAACTAATTACCTCTTCATTGAATCAGATTAAATAGCTTAGTTTTTAATCCCTACAGAACATTAAACATTAAGGACCACTTAGTTGGGGGGAAAATCATTAAAATAAAACTGAAGGTGACAAAGTTTTTAGGAGAGGCTTGTATTTATTGCTTCCTATAAAAGTTCCAAAAAGACTAATAGAAATACAAATATTGGCATGGGGAACACCACTTCTTTGCCATGCTTTTAAAAGACATGTCAGTGATAAAATTTATTGATGTGGAAAAGAGCATTAATGATACCAAATTGTCAAAGAGCATGAAGTATAGAACTCTAGTAAAGTGACTATCAGTTGGCAAGTGTCCGCTCTCTCCAGAGAACACTACAGCGACACTGGCACATCCAAGTCTGCACAATCTCCATAATACATTTTCGTTCCAATCACGAACAGTTGTATTTAGAAAATTTCAGTAATGTGCCAAAAAGTCTTTTTTTTTTTAAGACATTACAAAGTTATGGGTCAGTTTAGAACAGGAGAATTCTTGAAAGAATTATGAGTGAATATTGTAGTACTTACAAAGAATTTAATAACATGGGGAACATGTCCTAATTATTATGTCAGTGAAAAGGCAATAGTACAAAACTGTATATATAGTGCAATGTGCACCATATGTAACATCTATACATATGAATACTAAAAATAGTAAAAGAAAAATTATTAAAAGGAACTATACCAAAATATCTTTCATACTTACCTCTTATTGTGACTTTATGTTCTTAATACTGTCATATTTTATTAATTATCTTTAATATTCATAAAAAATGGAAGGTGGCTAAGTATATAATACAAAAGTTAAGAGTTCTTTGTCATGATGAATATTGATAGACAAAACAATTAAAAATAAAAGTGAAACCAGGGATGCCAGGATTGCTTAGCAGTTGAATCACAAGGTCCAGGATTCGATTCCCAGCCCTGCCTGTGCGAACCTCATATGCTGAATTGGTGCAGAACTGATAACCACCAGGATGGCTCAGTGGAAAAGGTTCTTGCCTCCCATGCGGGAGGTCCCCTGTTCAGTTCCTGCCCACCATGGCCCCACATCCACCTGTGTGGAACGAAACTATGTCACAATTAATGAGGTACAACTATGAAGACTGCACTGGGCTATCCCTTCACCACCTTGCGTTCTCTCAGAATAATAAAATAAATCTTTTTTTTTAAGTTTAAAAAAGTAAAACCAATTAAAAATAAAAGGAAACCATTTAATTGAGGTAAAAAATACACCTCTATGCTCAATTTAGATAAACAAAACAGAGTCAAAAATGTTTTGACTCTGATGAGAAAAATGTTTTGGTTTTTTTTAATTCACCAATTAGCTAAAAAGAAACATCTCTTTACTCAAGATACTTTTCTTTCCCAATTAGAAATAGGAATTATTGTCTATGCTCAGAATTGGAGTTTCAGTTGTTGTTATTGATATTGTTTTCTGTACCATATGCTTCCTCCTAACAATTTCTACAACTCAGTGTTTGTATTTTAAAACCTATGTGATCTGATCCCTAATGAGTAGTGTGCAAGGCGATTTTGTAACTAGGTTTATTCGGCGGCCATAACATAGTTGTTAGGGGAACAAATCTTGAATCAGGTGCCTCTTTTCAAACCTTGTCTTCAGCAATTTAAAAGCTGACCACTCAATTCCTTCCCTCTATCTTGGTTTCTTCATTTATAGAATGGGGATTACAAACTCAAATGCTTTTAAGATGATTAAGTGATAATTCTTGTAAAGCTGCCAACACCCATCCAATTCCACCCCAAACCACACAGTCTTACCCATCTCATTTCGTGCCAATCCTGTGCATCCACTGCTCAAGCCCAAGTCCCTGAAGTCACCATAACCCCCCTTTCCCTCATGCTCCAGGTCCAATCTGTCAACAAACTCTGCTGACTTCACCTTTAAAATAATCACAGGCTCTGACTCCTTCTCACCAGCTCCACTGCCACCAACTTGGTGCCAGCTGCCATCATCTCTCCCTGCATCATTGCAACAGCCTCCTATCTCCCTCGCTCCCTACAATCTAGTCTCTGCAAATCACACATAAACCACACCAAGGTAATCCTCTGCCAGAACCCTTCAACGGCTGCCCATCTCAGATAGAGGAAAAAGCAAATTCTCATCCAAGAGCTGCAAGGCCCTATGAAGGCTGGCCCTTCATGAAAGTCCTAACTTGAACCCTCACTACCTTGGGCCACTTATCTCCAGCCACACAGGTCTCCTCCCTGTTCATCCAGAACAGAAGGCAAGTGTTGCTGCAGGGCCTTTGCACTTGCTGTGCCTCCTGCCCTGGGTTATCCCTCCCCTAGATATTCATGTGGTTTGCTCCCTTGCCTCCTTCCAACCTTCACTCAAACATACTCTCCTCAGCAAGGGCTTCCCTTACAATCACAGATCCCCTTAGGCTTCCCCAATTCATTTCCAGGCTCTGTGTTTCTCTTTAACCTATATTATTTTCACTTTTTTGGTTATATTTAATTATGCTATTTAGAATATTCTATGACGGCAAGAATTTGATATAACCCTTGGTCCTTTAAAAATGCCTGGTACTTAGTAGTTAGTTAATATCTTCTGAATAAATGAATGAATGAATGAGTCCATGCCCATAGAAGAGTGCCTAAAATAGCATGTACTCTATAAATGCATACGCACATATAATAAAATGTTAATCAAGATATTTTTCATTTTCATTTCAAGCATTTTGGCTAGGAAATTACCAAATTCAGGAAATAAAATATAGGATGCTCAGTTAAATTTGAATTTCAGATAAACAATGAATACCTTTTTTAGTTTATATATGCCTCTACTAGTGCATGAGACATACACATACTAAAGAAAATTATTCATTGTTTATTCAAAATTCAAATTTAAATGATCATTATATATTTTATCTGACAATCTTAGGCTAAAATCAAAGTAACATGACTGCCATTGGAGTTTTACATCAGTACAACAGTGTGCTAACAGAAGTTTTGCTCCAAAATACAGAAGGTGCTATGACAAATCTAAGGGCCAGACACAATGCAGAATTCACAAATAAAATGTACATAACTGAGCCCTTAAGTCAGACCAAGACTATAAAAAGGAATCAGAGCATGCAGAGAGTGACAGAGAATACCGTGATAAACATTTTCATGGAAAAAGCTGAGCTGAGCCCTACTTCTACTCCCCACGGCAAAAGGAGAGGCAATGGTCACCCTTCATCTCAAAGTAAGGGCTTCAGTTGGAGCAGGTGAAAGGCCTGACCTCCTTAGTTCGGGGATACCATATACAGGGGTAGCAAACCTTTTGGCGATTGAGTGCCAAAGTTTATGAAATAAGAGTATACTCGCTTGACTCGCGTGCCAACCCATCAAGTGAGACAGAGGTATTGATTATTTTTATGTCTATAAGAGGCATAGGATGGTTTTATAACAAAAAACAATAATTCTGCGTGCCGAAATAATTGCTCCGCGTGCCACTTTGGGCACACGTGCCATAGGTTCGCCACCCCTGCATAGACTAAGTTAAAGTGGTCTATTTGAGGATGATGAAGTGAAGACAGGGCTATGTTTGTGAAGTAACTATACTTCCACTACTAAACGTCGAGGAATGTGTGATTCCCATGGACCAAGCATGGGCTTGTGGAGGAGAGAGCTGGTCTACAGAACTGTAGGATGGAAGAAATCTCACCTCAAACCAGACTGCAGGCTGACAGAGAGTGCTATCAGAGTTGCTGCCGAAAAGGGTCCATCAGGGGTCTTCAAAGTACCCACAGGGGAAAGCGTCAGCTACAAACACCCACCAGCACCCAAGTGAGAAGCCAGCTGCTAAAGATACAGTCACAAAAGAAGTTCCGTTTCCTATTTCCCTTTCATTTTTCCCTCTTCAATCAGGAAAATCTACTACAGCTTGATAAGTTCAAGTTCTAGAAAGTTACTGATAACCTTGTCCTTCTCCTTCTCAAATACCCCAACCTGCTGTCTACAAGCCTGAACCTCTTACTCTGGATTAAAAATTTAAATCCTAATTAATATGTTACTCTGGATTCTTCTTAACCTTTTGAAGACAGAGTGTGTCTTATCTCTTAAAGTAATGGCATACTGGAAAAGTGAGCATAAATATGTTGGCATGTGCTGTTTTCATCTGATGGACAGAGAAGAGCTTTCCCCAACTAAAAATTTAAAGGAACAATAGGAGATTAAAATAAAACTGTTAAAATCAAGCTTGTCCAACCTACAGACCACAGGCCACGTGTAGCCCAGAATAGTTTTTAATACAGCCCAATACAAATTCGTAAACTCTTAAAACATTACATGTTTTTGTGATTTTCTTTTTAGCCCATCAGCTACCATTAGTGTGTGTATTTTATACGTGGCTCAAGACAATTCTTCCAATATGGACCAAGAAAGCCAAAAGATTTAGACTATATCCACTGATTCATTTGTATTCATACTCATATATTGGTTATACTAAGACAGAGAACAAAATAGAGGCCTTCCTATGAAATCCAGGTTGACTGAAATGGCTTTCAAAATAAGTCAATCTGTGTCTACCTGTCCATCATATTGATTGACCAAGAAAAACGCCACCAGCTACTGTCCTGGCGACTTCACCATACTGCTTCTCCTTTGCTGACCACATCTAGAGCCAGTTTCAATTTTAAAAGCCTATGTACTGTTTTATATATTTAAAAACCTATCATTGAACACTTTTTTTTTCATCTGATACTCAACAAGAATGTTCAGAGACTCTATATAAAAATACTTCTAATGGGTCTGAGATTTTTCAGACCTAAGCAAGGTTTCCCTTTAGTCAGTTAGCAGTTTTCTCTCCAAAGATGTTGGTTTTTTATTCCCATTTTTGATGCCAGTTTTATCCACCTCTCAAGGATTCTTAGAGTCCTTTATGCAAGAAAAGGAACACTGCTAGACAGATTAACCTCCAGAAACTGAGAACAAGAAAGACATATAAACATATCTGGACTCAATAATAAAACCTATTACAATAATGTATAACACAAGAAACTCCTGACACAGCCAAAATGTGATGTTAGCCAATGATTGCACAATGCTAAAGGCAGCAGTCAAGTTTGAAAGTAAAATAGTAGAGAGTTTCAGACAGAATGTACAAATTCCTGTAACATAATTATCTCACTGGGAATGCAAAAAAAAAAAAAAAAAGGAAGAGAGTAAAACTGTAGACCTGATCTATTACACGTGTTTATCTCCTAAAATTTGCAAATGTCCAAAATGCATAGAAGGATCTAACTTATTATATTTTCTTTGCTATGAACTTTTTATAAATAATAATTAATGCCACATTTGAAAAAGAGCAATGAGTGCTCTTTAAAAATAGTAAAATTATATAATTTTTCAGATTTATATATCCAATAGCATTATTATATTTTTCAAATATTTTTATGGAGATATGAGACACCTAAAATTGTATTAGCATAAAGTATACAACATAATGATTTACTATATGTATATATGTGAAATGATCACCACTGTAAGTTTACTTAACATTTACCACCACATAGTTACAAATTTTTTTTCACTTAATAAGAATTTTTAAGACCTACTTCCTTAGCAACTTGCAAATATACAATATGGTATTGTCTTCATGCTGCACATTACAACCCTAGGCCATTTATTTTATAACTGGAAGCTTGTACTTGTGTACCTTTTGAACACCTTCACCCATGTTGCCCACTCCTACCCTCTCTCTACCTCTGGCAATCATCAACCTATTCTCTATATCTAGAAGTAGTAGATATAGAAGTGCCCTCAAGGACCATCCACGTTGTTGAAATGGCAATTTTTTTTCTTTGAAATATACTAAAACCCTAGTTTTAGGGCAGTAATTAAGAAATTATATTTATTTGGTTTTTAAACATTTCTGAAAAGCTATGTACTAATAGCAAACAGTCCTTCAGAAAAAAATTTAAAAGAAAAAAGAAATTAAGTCAGTGGCTCACAAATTAGAAGCCCCCTGGCTGCCATCTCTTAACTCAATCTCAGTTCACATGATTATATAGAAATGGGAGAGAACTTGAGAGAACCTGGCACACAAACACACATGATCACTTCTGCACCATCACTGGTTTTGAAAAGGAGCGTTTGTGCCAATGACTAATTTCACCTTGGAGCCATAGTCTACAAGAGTCTCTAAACTAAAACATATTTGTCTTATCTCGCTTAATATGATGATCTCAAGGTCCATCAATAACTATATGACTTCACTTTTAGGTGGAATATATAACTGAAAGTAACAAAGAAACAAAATCTCACGGACACAGTTAATGGTTTGGTGGTTACTTGAAAATAAAGGGGAAGTGGGGGAGGGGGGAATGGCGGATATCAAATATATGATATATCAAATAAATGACTTTGGGTGATGAGCACATAATAGACAACGTAATGTAGAATTATGCATCTGGAACCTATGTAATTTTTGCCAACCAATGTCACTCCAATACATTTAACAATTAATTTAAAATAATATAAAAATAAAACACAATTGTCTATCATTTCTCCTCAGTTCCCACTCCCACACTTTCCCAAAACAATATTAGATTTTTTTTCCAGTGGAATAAAGTGAGACAGACAAAATATAACAAAAGATTCAAGCTTAATTCCAGCTTGCCCATGCAGGTTAATTACAACAAGTCAACCAGTTCAAAATAAACCACGCTCCACCACATATCTAGAACATTTATTTATTTTAGGTTCTAGTATGAGCTTCACTTGGAAAGCTATTTCTGTAACAGCTATAATAAGAACATTGAATTACATTTTTGAAGTGCTGGGGTGATGGATTTAAGAGGCTTGGGCTTGTTTATGAAAGTTTCTCTTTCTGAAGAGTAAATTCATATGATTGTTATTTACACTGTTCTTTTATGTAACTTATTTTTTATTCAAAAACTTATTTATGAACAAACATTTGAAAATGTAGACAAGTAGAAACAAAGGGAGTAAATCATCTATTTTCCTTATCAACCATCTTCAACTTTTTTTTTTTTGTAACAGTTCTGGTCTTTGTCTTCTAAGCTTTTGACACTAATATGTGTACTTAAAAAGGAAATGTTATCATACATGTGGTTTTATGTCTTACTCTTCTCAGTTAACATTATTCCACTAGCATTTTCCATGTTCTCACATAATCTTTGTTATTTTTAATGGTAAATATTTTAATGAGTGAATCTACCACCATTTATTTATTTATTTATGATTGAACATTCTGTTTCCAGTTTTTCACAACTATTAATGATGATCCTGTGAACTCCTGTGAGTGCAAAGCTCTTTTCTATATTTGGAATTATTTTATTATGGTAGATTCTCAGGGGTGGAATTACCGAAAAGAACTGGATCTCATTACAGTTTTTAGTTAATTTTTTTTTATCAGAGACATACGTGCACATAAAGACTTAAAAACCTCACAAGGCTTATGGAAAATAGTAACCCATTCAAACGCTTCCCTCCCCCAAACACACAACCATTTCTTATTCTTTAACAAGATCACGTTCTGCCTCTGTTGCTGCCTTGTCTTTTGGCTGTGAGATCACAAATTTATGGGGCTGGAGCAACACGATGTCTCTCTATTCTGATTGCTGATCTGTCAGGTGAACCGATCCACCTTGTCATGACAATGAGCTGAAGGAGTATCCTTGTGTTGGTGTGCACTAAAACACCCCCTCCCATGAGTTCAGGATGTTAAATAGCTTTTATCTTGATTCTTTTTTTTTTTTTAAGATTTTTTTTTTTTTTTTATACAGACAGAGATAGAGACAGAGAGAGAAGGGGAAGGGCCCAGAGTAGTCTCCATAGTTGTATGTCATTGTTTTTTTTACATAGTTTCATTGCACACAGGAGTGCAGAGCCACGCAGGGTGGGGACCAGGCCAGGGGCCTCCTGCATGGGAGGTGTGCCCCCATGAGCCAGGAGTCAAACCAGGGTCTTCCTACATGAAAGCTTGCCCCAGCAGGAACAGAACTGGGGAACCTCCCACATGGGAGGCACACCCCAGCTCAGCATATTGGGTCTGCATGGGCTGAGGCCAAAACTTTATTTATTTATTTATTTATTTATTTATTTATTTATTTATTTTTGACAGGGAGAGAGAGAGATACAGAGACAGAGAGAGAACCGAACTGGGGGAGCTCCCAGTTCAGCATATGATTCCGCACGGGCAGGGCCGGGACTCGATCCCCGGTCCCCTGCTCTGCAAAGCGAGCGCCCAACCCACTGAGCCATCCCGACCTCCCCTGAGGCCAAAACTTGATCCTCGGACCCCAGGGCTACAAAGCAAGCACTCAACCTGCTGATCCATCCCAGCATCCCCCTTGTCTTGATTCTTACCCTATAACACGCTTCACTGTGGTGTGCTTCCCATGCTATGGTAGTGGTCTAGTTTCATTCTTTTGCACGTGATTGTCCATTTTTTCCAACACCATTTATCAAAGAGACTGTCCTTTCTCTGTTATATGTTCTTGGCTCCTTTGTTACATATTAATTGTTCATATACACGTGGGTTCATTTGGGGGTTCTCTTTTCTGTTCCATTGATCTGTATATTTATATGCCAATACCATACTGCTTTGATTACTCTAGGCTTTTTGTATAGTTTGAAATTAGGAAGCAGGATACCTCCAGCTTTGTTTTTCCTTCTTAATTGCTTTGGCTATTCAGGGTCATTTGAGGTTCCTTACACATTTTAGAACTATTTGTTCTAGTTCTGTGAAAAATTCCATTGGTATTTTGATAGGGGTTGCATTAAATCTGTAGGTTGCTTTGTGTAGTATAGATATTTTTAAAATAATATTCCAATCCATGAACATGAAATATCTTTCATTTATGTGTGTTCTTTAATTTGTTTTACCAATATCTTACAGATTTCAGTGTACTGGTCTTTCACTTCATTGGTTAAACTTATTCTTAATATTTTATTATTCTTGATGTAATTGTAAATGAAGTGAATGAAGTGTGCTCTTAATTGTAAATGAAGTGTGCTCTTAATTTTTCTTTCAAGTAGTTATTAGTATATAGAAATTAAACAATTTTGCATGTTGGTTTTATATTCTATAATGTTACTGAATTCATTTATTCTTGGATTTTTTGGTGGAGCCTTTAGCATTTCTATATATATATGAATATAGTATTATGCAAATAGCAACAATTTTACCACTTTCTGATTTGGATGCCACATATTTCTTTATCTTGCCTAATTGCTCTAGCTAGGACTTCCAACTTAGTTGAATAAAGGTGGCAAGAGTGGGTATCCTTGTGTGGGCATCATTGTTTTGCTCCTAATCTTAAAGGAAAAGCTTTTAGCTTTTCACCATCGAGTATGATATTATCTGGGAATTTGTCATATTGGGGCTTCATTGAGTTGAGATGCATTCACTCTACACAAATTTTGTTGAGAGTTTTTATCATAAATGGATATTGGATTTTGTCAAATGATTTTTCTGTATCTATTAATCTAATCACATCATAATTTATCCTTTATTTGTTAATGTAGTATATTACATTGACTGATTTGAAAATACTGAACCATCCTGTATCTCTGGGATAAATCCCACTTGACCAAGGTATGTGAAACTTTTAATGTATTGTTGAGTTTGGTCTGCTAATATTCTGTTGAGGATTTTTTTGCATCTATGTTCATCAAGGATATTGACCTATAATTTTCTTTGGGGAGATATCTTTGACTGGTTGTGGCATCAAGGTAATGCTTGTCTTATAAAATAAGTTTGTAAGTTTCCTTCATCTTCAATTTTGTGGAAGAGATTGAGAAGGGTTGATATTTAATAAAGTTATTTTTGACAGGTATGTACATATTGCCATTTTGTTAATTGTCTTCTAGATGTTTTTGTAGTTCTTCTCTATTCCTTTTTTCTTTTTCTTTCTTCATTTGTGGTTTAATGAATTTCTTTAGTGTTATGGTTAGATTTCTTTCTCTTTTTTCATGTGTGTGTGCATATCTACTATAGTTTTTGCTTTCTGGTTACTGTGAGGTTCACATATAACAATGTGTGTGTGTGTGTGTGTGTGTGTGTGTGTGTGTGTGTATACAGTCTATTCTAAGTTGTTAGCAACTTGAATTTGCACACAACTGAAAGCTCTACATTTTTATAACACACCCCCTCCCATTTTGTTTTGTTCTTTTGCTGATTTCATGATCTCTCTTAATTGTCAACTTTTTACATTTTTATTATAATGTGTCTTGGTATGGATCTCTTTGGGTTTATCTTATTTGGAACTCTCTGGGGCTTCCTATATCTGGGTAACTGTTTCCTTCCCCAGGTTAGGAAAGTTTTCAGCCATTATTTCTTCAAATACTCTTTCTGCTACTTTCTCCTTCTGGGACTCTTATAATGCAAATGTTATCCTACTTGATGTTGTCTTGTATGTCCCTTATGCTTTATTTACTTCTTATCATTCTTTGACTGCTCTTTTTATGTGAGTTCTAATGCTTTGTCCTGCAGCTAGCTGATCTGGTCTTCTGTTTCATTTAGTTTGTGGTTGAAACCCCTGGTGTGTTTTTTTTTTCAGGTGAATTATTGTATTCTTAAGTATTATGACTTCTATATGAAATTTTCTTGTATTTTTTATCTTTGTTGGAAATCTCTGTGTGTTCATTCATTCTTCTGAGATTTGTGAGCATCTTTATGGCCAGCAGGTAAATTACTTATTGCTTTTTCTTTAGGGTTTTAGTTTTCCCCCTGAGGTTTTATGTTGTTGTCCTGTTTGGAACATATGACTTTGTTTCCACATTTTGCTTCAGTCTCTGTGTTTGCTTCTATGTATTAGGCAAAACATCTGTCTCTCCCCCACATGTTTCATTCTGTGGTTTGTATAGTACTAAGGGTGGTAACCTATCAAAACTGTCTCTCTCCTTATACAAGTCCTGGGTAGACAAGAAATGTAAGCCACCCTGGCCACCAGTGCCAGGCATTCAAGAGGTGTGTGGAAGGTTAGTACCCTCAGTTTCTGGCAGAGCAAGGACAACAATGGAGGAGCACTGGGTCAGCGCTGAAGGGGAAAACTGGCATAGGACCAGCAATATTAGAAAAGTAGATTCCAGTGCCTACAATGACACTCACCAGTGCCAGGCTAGCAAGGTAGAGAGTAAAAATAAAATGGTGCCCACCAGCACTTCCGCCCCTGGATATGATCCCAACGGACCTCCGCTCCTCTGCCACTTGATCCAAGATTAGTTCATAAATCTCCTTTACATATGGCCCACGTGCTTTTCAAACTGTTGCCTCAGTACTGGGACTCAAGAGTGAGTGAGTGTGCATGAGACCTTTCAAAGTGGAGCCCAAGCTTTCTACAGCCCACTGGTTCTCCTGGAAATAAGTACCACTGGTTTTAAGATGGATGAGATGGGGGCTTGTCATCCTGGTACCGGTATCAGTGGCTGGGGTGCCTGGTGTGGGGCTTGAACCCCTTGTTCCTCTAAGAGGAGCTATACATTTGTGATATCCGTCCCACTGTGGATCACAGAGGTGGGAGTGTGGATCCTGACAAGACTGTGTCTCTTCTCATCTATCTGCTTCAATTTGGCTTTTTCTTTTCATCCTTAGTTGTAGAGTAGCTTTTCTGCTAGTCTTTGGGTCATTTTCAGAGAGGAGTGCTCTATATATCTATAGGAGGAAGTAAGTTCAGGATCTTCCTTCTCTGCCATTTTTAACCCACCCTGTTGGTGTTTCTTCTTATAAAGGGTACTAATCAAGAAGGCACCATCCTCATGACCTCGTCTGAACCTAATTTTCTTCCAAAGTTCTCATCTCAAAAATTCTATTGCATTGATGGTGAGGGTTTCAACAAACAAAATGGATGAGAGAACACAATTGATCCCTAGCATTTCCCTTTTTCATTCTAAGTAAACGATCACATTCCTTAACTTTATGTAAAAATAGAAGCAATCAAGAGAGAACTTCTATATCTTCCCATCTCCAAATCAATCAACCCTCCATATTTTAATTCATAGGCTATGCTCCTTTCCTGTTACAAAGGCTAATATATATATGATTTCTTGTGGAATCAAATGCCATACTTCTGCACTGGAGCTCATGCTTTCTTACTCACTAAAGAACCTCACTGCAGCAAATGGTTTACTTTTTCCTGCATTACAAATTTTCTCTCTCTACTGAATCCTTCTCATGAATCTGCACACATATTATAATATTTCTAATATTGATAAAACTGCTCTCTTAATCTTAACATCTTTCCATAAGGTATCTTCTTTAGAGGAAAATTCAGGAGTTCATTATATCTATTATCTCCATCTCCTCTCTTCCTACTGTCTCATAGACTCATTTCAAATGGGCTTTTATTGCCACCACTGTACCAAAACTGCTCTTGGCAAGGTCATCAGCAACCTTCCTCATCAATAAATCCAATCATCAGCCACCATCCTGTCTAAGTCACTGGCAGCATTTCACAGTGTTGATGACTCTCTTTGCTGAAAACTGTCTTCTTGATTTTCAAAACACAAGACACTTAAGTCTTTCTAGTTCATTAGCCATTTTTCCCCCAAAACCCTTTTCTGGACTATTCTTATTGACCCAACTTCTAAATGTCAGAATGTCTTCTAATTTAGTCTGCAGACCTCTTCCCTTCTTTATCAATACTTACCTTAAAGTGAGATCATCCAGGTCTTTAACTTTAAAATCGTTCATGACCTGATGGTTCTTAAATGTGTAGCTATAGCCCTAGTCTCTAGACTCATATATGCAAATACCTACTCATCTTCTACAGGGTGGTGGTGTAGATATTGAGCAGGTATTTGCATACATCAGCATCTACATCTTGAAATATACAAAATAAAATTCCTGATTCTCCTTACCCTCAACATGGTTTACCTGCAACAGTCCCTTCTCAATGAACAGCAAGTACTCATCCAATTACGTACATAGACCAAAAACTGGAGTCATCCTGACTCTTCCTTCTCACAGACCAAAAGCTAATCTTCAGTAAATCTCATCGGTGATTCTTTCAAAATTCACCTAAATTCTACCCATTTCTTAACACCTTACCCAAGCACTCTTCTTAGATAATTGTAAAAGCCTTTTACAATAGCTTTTACAAATTGTAAAAGCCTTTTAAATAATCTCTGTGCTTCTAATCTGGCAAGGCTGCAGTCTAATATTTATGAAGTTATAAACAACCCTTTTTAAAATGTTAAATGGTTTTCCATCTCTAACACTGTAATCCAAAATTCATACTGGTCTACAGATCCTGTACTATGGCCCATAGCTAACTACATAACCTAGTTTCCATTTGCTCCTTCACTTGTTTTACTCTTTTTTTTTTTTTTAAGATTTATTTTATTGTTTTTGACAGAGACAGAGAGAGACAGAGAGAAGGGCGAGGGCCCAGAGCAGTCTCCATAGTTGAAAGTTATCAGTTTTCGACATGGTTTTGTTCCACACAGGTGGGCTGGGTCATGCAGAGAGGGGAACAGGGCTGGAGGCCTCCCACATGTGAGGCATGCCCCCTTGAGCCAGGGGCTGAACCAAGGGGTAAGAACCAAACTGGGGGCCTCCTGCATGGGAAGCACACCCCAGTTCAGCACATGGGTCTGCATAGGCCAGGGCCAGGACTCAATCTTCAGTCCCTGGGGCTGCAAAATGAGCGCTCAACCCACTGAGCTTTCCCGGCTTCCCCTGTTTTGCTTTTAACTACCTTGAATTTCTTGCTATACTTAATACATATCAAGCATCCACCATCCACAGGACTTTTACATCTATTGTTCTCAGTGCTCGAAATTCTTTTTATCCCAAGATAATATCATGGCTAAATTATTACTTCAATCAAATTTATTTTAAATTGCATCTCGTCCTGAGGCCTTTGTTCAACATCCTAAATATATCACCACCCTTGCCACTCTCTCTTTCCCATTCTGATTTATATATCTATATCTATATTCCTAATCAAACCTGACATAGAAGTATGATCTGTTTAGATTTGAAACTTGTCTCCACAACCCACTGTTGTGACCCTGGGCAATTTCCTTTCCTTTTTATTATTCATTTTACATATCTACATAATGGGAATATATAGCAACTATCCCCATAGGGCTGTTAAATCATGTAATGTAAGCTGTGTGTGTGTGTGTGTGTGTGTGTAGCACTTAGAAAAAGAATGTCTGGCCATAAGCACTATATCTGCACCAATTCCGAGGGTAAATACCACCATTATTTGCCTCCTCCCTTAACAATGTTAGTAATAGCAGGATTTTTGTCTCTATTTCCTGTTGTATCCCTAGGATTTAAAATAGTAGCTTCATGTAATATTATATTTACTGAATAATTTTTAAAAAGGTCATTGCTCATTGCTCTTATGTGTATCATGCATTTGGCCAATTAAATAAATTTACTTAAATTTTAGTTCAGTCTTTTGACTCTTTTAGGTATCCAAACATGTTAATTACATATATATATATATATATATATATATATATATATTAAAATGTATGCTTATTAGTTGCCTATAACTTTTACAATAATAGTTAATAATAACCCTTGAAGTCCCCAGCCCAAATTTAGAGAATGCATCTGGTGGCTATTTCATTAAAAGAAATCAATTTTGAAGTTTATTAACTTTTCTTTTAACATAAGCCAGTGATAAGATCATTGTTTTCTCATTTAACCTTTAGGGTGGGAAAGGTTGCTGTGTGGTGGCCAGTTATAGCAATCTAGGCCCATAAACTCCAGGATCATGCAGACATGAGCTCAACTTCTACTTCCAACTTACCAGCCCACTGATTTTAAGTAAAACACTAAATCTCTCTGATTCTGTTTATTTTCATACATCTTCACAAGTTTACTGTAACAGTTGAGTAAAATAAAATAATGTAAGTGTAGTGATTTGCAAAACATCTAACATATATTACAAGCTAAACAAATGTTAGATGTCTTTTTCTTTTTTCTTCTTCAAAATCATTCTTAAACCTTCACATTTATTTATTTGTTTGACAAGTATGTATATAAAATATAATCAGTGTGAGCCATTAATCTAGCCACTGAGATAAAAGTTCTCACAGTTGGATAAAGAACATCATTAAAAAACAGTGCAATGTAAAATGTGCTTGAGAACAGTGAATAAATTAGCAAATGGGCAAGTGAAAAACCTTGACTTATGGTATAGCTCTCTTTCTAGAGATTTAAATTTAAAGTTATTTATCCTATATCAGCAAAAACTAACAAATTCCAATTCATATATATATATATGCACACACACATATATATATATATTTTTCATATATATATATATATATATATAAATGTGTGTGTGTGTGTATGTGTGTGTGTGTGTGTATGTGTATATATATATATATATATATAATAATAGCACAATACACCTGATTTTTGCCTCTGGCTAGAATAGGAAAAGGAAGAGTAGGGGGTGGGTGGGAGTGGACACCGGATATATGGTGATGGAAGGGGAGCTGATTCTGGGTGGTGGGCACATAATGCGATGCATGGGTGATGTGATGTGAACTTGTACATCTGGAAACTATCTAATTGTTACCAATCAATGTCACCCCATTAAATTTAGCAATAAAAAAAAAGAAAAAAAGAAAATGTAGTCCTGAATAGTGGTTGCTCCAAAAAACAAAGAAAAATGTGTCAAAATGGAAAAATCATCAATATTTTTGTAAGCATCCAGTTCCATCATTGGCACTATATTCATACAGTTTCTTAAGAAATTGCCATTGATTCAAAATAGAAAAACCTCATAAGACTTCTAAATACCCTCTGACTGTTTCCTTTTCTGACTTTCCAATAAGAACTTGATTGTGAGATAAGGCAAAAATCACAAAATCCTGGCAGTTTTCAGTTTCTTAAAAACAGACATCATCAAAGTTAGAACTAAAAATATTAGAGCCACCTATCATCATTCATCTTTACACAGAAAACAATAGTTGCCTATCCAGAGAGTTTGATTGTAGGTCCTCAAAACACACATGAACGGTTTGAACAGATGTTTTATCAATGGCAGTTTGGCCTTATGGGAAATATGACTACCTTGGACAAAAGGCATATATCCAGACTCTTTTAGTTTCAACAGAACTATTTGAAACTGTTTTCTAATCTTAAATTTCTAAAGAAACTTCTGTTAAAACAAATATTAAGGAACTCTTTGTAAATTAGATTTAAATAAATCCTCTAAAGGCTAAGATTACAGTTTCAAGTAACCTACTAATCAACTCTCCAATTTTTACGGCAATAATATTATTGGCAAGATTTTACAAAGCAGTTGATGGCATTAACCACAAAGCCCTATGTTTAAGTACATATTATCACATTAGGAGCACACAGTTTAAATTTTTAGAACATTCAATTAAGTTCTGACCTTGAACTGATATGATTAATACTTTTTTCTAATAGTGGTTATGTTTCACTTTTTACAGCACTCAGAAGAGAGAAAATATTCCATTTAAAATTAAAGGCTCTAAGTATCTAACATCAAAATTGTAAGTACTAAAGGTATAAAAATTATTTCCTAGATTTTTCCAGAAAGTAAGTAGAAGAAAGATCTATAGTAGCTTTATACAGTGTTTCCAAAAGGAACCCAAGAATGCATAGCTGGGTAGGTCACTGATTACTGTAATGTTTCTGCAAAATTAATGTTAAAATGTAAATGCTCTGTTAGCATAGAATTAAACATAGCAATATACTCACACTATCACACAAATATTACCACCACATAAAATGAAGACTTACTATGCTAGGAACTTGTTATCAATCTACATACCCCATCTTTTTGTTTTATTTCATTTTATTGTATATTTTGTAGATTCTTTATTATACTGTGTGATTTGTTTTAATGGCACGTTCAAGAAATCAGTTGACCAAACCTTAAATGCAAATGGCAAACGCAGAAACCACAAAGTATGTCTTAATTTCTCTTACCCTCATAAAAGTGGATCTATGGGTCTATTTATACACACAAAGACACACACACACATACACATTGTTTTCTTGAATCACAGTTCATAATTCAAATACTAAAGAAGATCTATCAATTCTTTGGGAGTGCTCCATTCTGTTTGACTGAAAAATTTGTATATCTAATACCTCTTATAGAATAGAGAGGGGATGAATTGCGATAACCTAACCAGATTTCAGCCTCCTCACCTTATCACTATATCAGAAAACTCCATGTAGTAGAAATTATCCCCCTTACTAAACTCTGGCCCAGTTCATCCAAGCCTCTTTCCGTACATGGAGATCAGAAAGCCCGAGATCTTACATTCAAGAACACTACAAAGAGTCACTGAATCAAAGCTATCAAGACCAGCAGAAATAATCAAGTCTGAGATTTCTCACTACATGACCCAGCTCTCTTCTCTTTGCCAGTCCAAGCCTTGTCCATCCTTTGAGCCTCTCTGGTTTCTGCTCCTATAGAAATTCTTCATAGTTGGCAACTGCTCTCCCGTGAGTTCAGTTGGAATTCTTCGCACACTTCTCTTTCTTGGGACATTTACCAAATAATATTGGGTAGTCCCAATGTTAATTGTTCCCTCATCCAAATAGTTCCCCCAAAACAGTTTTTTTGGGGAAAAATCACTGCGTAAATCAGTTTTATATCATACTCCACCATTAACAATATGAAGGTTCTGCTTAGGCATCCATATTCTAAAATTACCTTCTTTACCATTCACCTATGGTAGCACCCTAACTTCCAGATTTCTCAGTCTCTCTTTAGCAGAATAATTCTACTTTCAGGCATACCAGATGCATTTCAGTGTACAACAAAACAAGGTCATGCAAAAAGCAAAACAAAACCACAAGAAACAACAACAACAAACAGTATCTACTCTCTTCAGATTGCAATTTATTCAGTTTAGTGTCTCCTGATTATGTTCTGTAAAACCTCTCTCAATCTAACAAAATAGAAGTAACCTCAAGACCCTCAGTTCCCTGCTCTGGAGCTCTACCAGGATGATCCAACTACCTTTTATGTTTCTACTTTGTCTCTCATCCTGCATTTCTCCAGCAAAGTTTTTCCTCACTCCATACTCTATATGCTTTTTCTCCACCTCATGGTTGCTTAGTCAAAGCTTCTGCTTGCCTCACAACTTTAACCTATAATATAATATATTATATTATAATATATTATATTACCATGACCTGTCTGACTTTTCAAATTCTACTCTCAATACTGCCTACACCTAATATTTAACAAAGATAATTCCTCCAAGTCAGCTTTTAAATCTGATCTTACCATATGGCCAACTTATGGACTTGATTGCTCTTTGTTCCAGGCCTAGCCTAGTCATCTATAGTTTGTCGATCCTGTGGTACAATCATGATCATTCAGATTCACCCCTTTTATAGACATTGCTGTCAGCTTAGTTCTCAAATGCAAATAACTTTGCATTTGTGATTTAAATCTAGAATTCAGGTTCTATTTTGATTTCTGACACGGTGTCATTCAAATGGAGCTATATAAATGTTTAATTCATCTGCTGAAATGATGTGCATGGTTTTATGGAACAAAAGTTATATGCTCTTGTTGGATTGGCCTATTGTTAGATATTGACCTTATTTGTTTCTTATACAACTTTGTCATAAAGTCTATTTTGTTTCATATAAGCATAGCTCCTACAACTTTCTTTCAGTTTCCATTTCACAGATATTCCTTGTCCATCCCTTCACGTTCAGTCTGCGTGTGTCGTTTTATCTGAAATAAGGTTCTTGAAGGCAGCATATAGATGGGTCTTTGTGTTATTACTATTTAATTATGTCTTAGGATTGGAGAATTTATTCTATTTACATTTAATGTAAATATTGATGGGTATATACTAATTGGCATTTTGTTATTGATTTCTGTTTTATAATTCTCTTGTTGCTTTCCTCTCTTGCTCTTTTCATTTGTAAGTTGATGATTTTCTATACTTAGCATTTTTTATCTTCTGTGTGTATCTACTGTACATTTTTGCATTGTTGTTGCCACGAGGCTTAGATAAAACATTTAAAACAGTGTATTTTGAGTTGATAACAATTTGTTTGAACACATTCTGAAGCTCTACATATTTACTCTCCTCTCCCAATGATTTGTTTTTGATGTCACAATCTATACTGTTTTAGCTTGTTTCCATTAAATTATTATATACTTATTTTTACTACTTTGTCTTTTCACCTTCATACTAGCTTCATAAGTGATTAATCTATCATCTTTTCAATAGATTATTCTAAATTTTACTATATATTTACCTTTACCTGTGAGATTTATAGTGTCATGTTTTCCTGTTAGTGATTTAGTGGTTTTTTTGTTTTCAATTTAATGAATTCCCTTTAACATCTCTTGAAGGGACTATCTAGTGGTGATGAACTCCTTTAGCTTTTGCTTGTCTGGAATACTATTTCTCTCTCTATCAATTCCAACGGTCAGATTTGCCAGAGTATTCTTCTTTGGATTTAAATTTTTTTTTTTCCATTTAGTACTTTGAGTAGATGAAGCCACTTCCTTCCAGCCTACAAAATTTCTACTGAAAAAATCTGCAGATTGTCATTTGGGGTTCCCTTGTACATAACCAATTGTTTTTCTCTTTCTACTTTTACTCATTCTGTCCTTAAGTTTTGACACTTTAATTATAATGTCTCTTGGTGTGGATCTCTTGCATTTATCTTATTTGGAATTGTCTGGGCTTCTAGGACCTGAAAGCCTGTTTCCTCCCCCAGGATAAAGACGTTTTCACCCATTATTACAATTCAAATAACTTTTCTGCTCCTTTCTCTGTTCTTTATCTGGGAACCCTATAATGCAAATGGTCTACTTGATGTTATCCTAAATATTTCTTAAGGAATCTTTACTATTTTAATTTTTTTTTCTTTGTACATCTCTAAAGGTTGAATTCCACTGTCTGAGTTCATGGATTCTTTCTTCTGCATCATCTAGCATGCTATGTATCCCTCTGTTTTATTTTGTTTTTGTTTTTTCCTGTTGAATTATTTTATTCTTCAGCTTTATGATTTCTGTTTCATATTCTTTTATATTTTCTGTCTTTATAAACATTTTCACTTTATTCACCCAATCCTCTCCTGAGCCCAGTGAGCATGTTTATGAACCATTATTTTGAACTCTTTAACGCGAGATTTATGATGTCCATTTTATTAAAGTCTTTTACTGAAATTTTAACCTTTCTCATTTGTAACGTATTCCTTTGTTTCTTCATTTATTTCACTCTGTGTGTTCTATACATCAGATGAAACAGCCACCTCTCCCAGTCAGAGTAGTCCCCCCTGTAGAATATAAATGTTCTGGTTCAACCCTGCCTCAGCTCTTGGTTGTACTCAAACCTTTGTTACTGTCCAAGCAGGTTATTTTATTTTTAGTGCCTCCCAATAGCCTGTCAGTGTCCTGAAGTGGCAGTTTTCAGCCAGCACCTAGATTCAGGCTTATTGTAAGTCAGATTTGCACACTTTGAAAATGTGCAAATACAGCTCTTTCAGGTGAAGACCAGGAGACGGGCCTTTCTGTCTACGCCCTCTACACTGAGCCCTCAGGTCATAGCCAGTTAAGAACTGTTTCTTGCTTTGCTGCTCTTTCACTGATCCTGTAAGTCCATGTCCTGGTAGCCACCTGAGCCGGATTTTCTAGGGTTCTGCCTTCTGGGTGCCTGACTTAATCATAAACTCCTTTCTCAGAGACACCAATGATCGATCGGAGGGGGACAAAGGGAGAGCGTGAAGATGGTCCTAATTGTTCTCCCCATTGTCTGGAAAGGAGTGTAGTTAGCTCATAGATATGTATTTAATTAGAAGCAGACACAGGGAAAATCCCTGAGACTGAAATCTACCTTCATAAGTGGAGTTCAGGGAAAACACACAGAAAGAGGCAGAACACTCCAATCTAGCAACTAACAGTTTATTAAGGGAAATTTATGAGGCACATCTTGGATGGTAGCGAGATGAAGTCGACATCCACCCCTGCGCTTGGCAAGCTCTAAAGAATTATATCACGGGTGTTCAACCTTTTGACTTCCTGGGCCACAAATAAATTATACTAACAATATTAATAGCTAATGAGCTAAAAAAAAAATCACAAAAAATATCTCAAAATATTTTAAGAAAGTTTATGAATTTGTGTTGGGCCACATTGTGTATGTCAGCCCTTTAAGAACTATTTCTCCATTCACTGTATCTTGTGAGTCTCTGAGACACAAGACCCATTGGCTCTCAAAGATAGATGTTTTGTGAGCTCATCTCTCTGGGGAAGAACTTAACAGTTGGAGTATCTGGTGTGGGGTTCAAACCCTTTATTCTTCAGGACAAAGCTCAGGGTTTTAAGACCCCTCCCCCAATTGTGGATCACTGTGCTTGGAGTTAGGGTTCTGGCAAGACTGCATCTCAGCCTCTCTTAATTTTTTTCTTTTTTGTTTTTGAACTGAACTGGGAGCCTCACCGCATTTGGGATGCACACCCCAGTTCAGCATATGGGTCCACACGGGCCGGGGCCAGGATTCGATCCTCGGTCCCCAGGGCTTCAAAGCCAGCGCTTAACCCTCTGAGACATCCCATCTTCCCTTCAGCCTCTCTTATTTGTTTCCATTTAGTTGTTTCCTTATTCAGCCAGTATGTAGTAGTTGCTCAGCTAGATTTTGTTTTGTTTACCGAGGAAGTTGTTCTGTGTGTAGCTGCAGATTTGATGTGTTCATGGGAGGAGGTTAAATCAGGATTCTCCTATTCTGTCATCTTGAACCAAAACTCCCAGGACTCAAGTTCTTGAACTGACTAGCCTAATAGAAAATAAAATTAAAAATGTGTAATTAAGAACTAAAAAACAAACACCTATTTAAGAAGTGTTTTTGAATAATATGGCAGAACAGTTAGCCTCATCAACCTTCACCCACCAAAACAGACAAGGAAAATATAGATTGATTTAAAGAAACCAAAATAGAATTTTACATCTTCCAGATTTTAAGTTAGGCTACACTTGCTAAAAGCTAACTCTTCCTTCATAGATTAATTATTTGGTTTTTGCACTGTTTTATACATAAATATATTTTTTGATAAAGCTTTTTGAGATAACAGCCCAGTTATTAATTCATAGAAAGGATCTCACTTAAGGGGTAAATGTCTCTTACTATGCCTATAATAGTTTGTTTTCAGCAATAAATTGGTTGAGGCCACTTATTGTCAATCTTCATTTTAAAACCAAGAAAGTTTTATAAGCTCAGTTTCAGGCTGTTGTCAATTTGAATTAGACCATTAATATGAGGGCCGTCTGGAAAGAAACCCCAGCCATTGTCAATATAATAAAAACGAGAACAGTTACATGGCTGGATACTTTCCGGACAACCCTCATATTACTATTACTAATAAAATTTCTAGCAAAGTTTTTCTCTTTTAGATAAACAATAAACCTTAGCCTTCCGTTCTTGTTGTTGCTTGGTGTGATCCCCACTGTTGACTGACTTCTCTATATTTGCTTTGCTTGCTTTGAATTAGTTTTAGGTTCCCTTATAATAGTGGTAGTTTAGTTTTCTGTTTGTTTGTTTTAATTTAATCTGAAAATAATACAGGTCTAGCATTTGCCAAAATAATATAATTCCTTGTTCTTCCAATCTTTTACACATTGAGCCCCTGTAAGTGGAGTCACAGAATATTTAAGACAGATCTCTTCAGTTAAAAGGTCATTTATGCATTTAAGAAAGAAAAATCCTTGTCAAATACTATCCTCTTATACATATTTATGCACATCCAGTAGGGCAAGACACCAATAATACAAATAATTGAGAGACTCACATGGTATGGTTGTGGTTTACATTATTATAACTATTTGCCAAAAATTCTCTCTCACTTAAGTACACCAGAAACAAAATCAATGTTCTCCAAGTACCCTTCTGTTGAGTAAGAATTGGTTTACTGGTCCTCTCTATTCCATCTGCTTTGTACGATATTTCTGTGTAGCGGCATTCGGAAAACTAAAAATTGTATTTCAAGCACCCCTGCAGCTAGGGTTCTAGATATAAGGCAGGTTTTACTGATAAAAAAAAATTGGAAGTGAGCTGGAGGCCAGTGATCTATCTTGTTGCTGCTTTCTGTGGGCAGTCAGAGCCAGAAATGTTGAGTCTTTCTGGAATGGTGCTTCAGGGCCTGATTGTTGCTATGGGGATACTGAGTAGCATTTGCAAAGGCACTATGGTGGCCTTACGATTCTTATCCCTTCGTCATGACAGAAGGAGCAACTCCCCCGATTGACAAGCTCCTCATTGTTGCTATGAGGGTCATTCCTGAAGAACTTGTGTAGAGGTGATTTCTTAGTTTTGAATCATTTTTCTGCATCAAGGAGCTAGATTTCTGTTTCTTCTAATAATATTCTGACTGATACTTTCTCAGAAAGAGCTTCAAAAAAGAGCAGGTGAGGTATATTAAAGGCAAATCAGAAACATTCAGTTATAAGTTTTAAAGCATTTCTAAGAATGTCAGACACTAAAATTTAAACTTCACTGGAGACTCCAGCCCTGAGTGGATGGGTGATAACTGATCAATCATGCTGATAGGAAGTGTGGCTGGAAGCAAAAAGCAGAGCCTTTGAAATCGGACAGGAATGCACAGTCCAGTGGGTTCCCAGACAAAGCTGTAGTTTCCAGATAGGATAGCAAAAGAAAGGTGGGAAAATCAAAGAAGAAACCTGATCCTAAGATAAAGATAAAAGTCCTGTGTCATCACTATAAGACTAGTGTCCCATGGCTGGGACAGAAACCCATGGTAAGCTATAAGAGAGACTCATAGCATAGTTGAGAGTTCAGCCTTTAGAAACAAGTCCTAAGGCCTTCCATCAACTTTGTTACTTAATGGCTTGATAACCTTCAGCATTTCTCTTAATCTGAGCTTCAGATTCCAGAACTATACATGCAGATATTAACACCTTGCTCATAGGGTTTTATTAGATATAAAGGAAGCACAGCATCTATAGTGCCTGACATATACACAAGTGTTCAAAAAGTGGTAATGAACTATTACTTTCTCCATTTTTAAAAGGAAATAGAGGCTTGTTTACACAGAAGTAGAAAGAATAAAATATGAGAAGTGAAACGAAAGAAAGGAAGAAAAAAAAGATAAATATCAAGAGAGAGAGCCAGAAGGGCTAATGTTGTCTCATAGGACCCGAGACACCGGGAGAAAGGAAACATTCTCCAATGGTGAGAAGAAAGGAAATAAAGTAGCCTGGAGCCACGAAGAACCCAGGACAGAGCCCTCCTGCCGTATTAGCCCTGGGTGACTGCAAAAACATGAGGCTGCTCTCAGCAGTGGAGGCATGCATAGTGGTTTCTATTATGATTCTGTTTTCACTCAAAACTTGCCAAAAATTTTCTTTTGAGGTAAAACTCTCCAGTGTTTTTTTATGGCTCAAGTATATTATTTGATCTAGTGTTGGAAGAAAGTAGAGATATGCTTGTTATTAGAATGCAAGGAGATGCGAGACGAGACACCAAATTATGAGATGCCTCTTGTATCATAAAATTAACCATGTTAGAGGGTCCATACAGATCATATAAAAAGCAGCTGCATTTTAGCAGCTGCATTTTCAAATTGAAATTCAGCATGTGAAAGAACTTCACCATGAGGGCTGTCATGCTCCTGTGAATGTTCTGAATGTGTCAATACTGCCTAAAATACATATAATGTGAACTTCATGAGGATAGCAACCCTATCCTCTGTTTATTTGTGCCAGCAAATAAGCAGAGGCCAACCCCATGAAGAACCCTGTATTGCTTATGAGATACACTGTGTCCACAACCTACATGCATGATTTCTACAGCCAAGATAGCACAAAAATAACCGGTTCATTCAGTTCGATCTGTCAAACTATGTCAGTTCAGTGAAACCAAAGCACAACAATTGATTTACCATTAAAATCAAACTCGGTGTGTAGATAGATCTATAATCTTTCCATTAATTTCATTTCTATCATTTTAAAAACAGGTCAAAATAGCATAGTGTATGTACAATTCTTAACTTTTTATATGTGGATTCAACTATACTTTTAGCAATGACTATTCATAAAGTTCAATCTCCTTCTGGCGCCATTTTTCTTTAAGAAAGTTTACCTTCGTCTGGCAGAAGTAGATATGAAAAATATAACTGTCTTGAGCTTGATTCAGAAGTATGATGCTCCCTGGTAAGCCCTAAGCTCCAGACACTTCAGGAGATATCAACAAGAGCTACAGGTGACATGGATACAACTTTGAGATCCAGCTTAATTCAGAATGTGGTTTCCTGCAGATATTTGAATAGATTAGGAATCAGGAAATAAGGCACTGATATTAAACTATGATGGCTTTAAGTACCCATTTACTGGTACTTTTCACATCAGTGATTCTCTTGAGACAGGGAAATGCTGTGGAATATACTCTTCTCTTGTAGGCCAACCCCACACAAAACCTTATACTGTCTACAGACATCAAGTTCAAACCCTCAGAAGATCTGACCAATGACTTCAGCCTCTCCCTGGTGGACACACTAGACATCTATCTGCCTTTCACAAGCTAAGGTTTCTCTGTAGCATGCTAGCAGTTCCAGTCCACTATTTTCCTCAAGCCACTGCCTGCTTCATAGACCATCGTGGTATGGAGCACTTCAGTAAGAAGCCCACCGAATCTGCTATCGTCATTTTAAGTGAGAATCTCTACTATTTCCTCCCTAGGGCTTGTACCCTGGCTTCCTCCCAGGGTACTGGTGGCCAACAAATCTTATACACGATACACACTATCCCCTCATCTTCACAGTAAGATGGCTGTCTCCAGACTTTCATGGCGGTGGTGCCATCATTTGTTGTCTGTTGTAGAGTTTCCTATGCCTGCCGAGGGGCCTGGTGCAGCTATTGCTTCCCATGATGGTGGTCCTTCCCCACTCCATCCACTCTCTCTTCAGGGACACTTATCACTTTTTGCTTTTAAATCTCCCCTTCATTCTAAAGTCTATTTTTCATCTTAAAATACTATATGCATGCTCTAAACTCTATTGCTCTCATCTTATTCTGCCCTGGTTGACATTTTTAAACTTAGGTTTATTAAACATTAATACCACTGAAGTTGTAATTTGATTTGAGACTAAAGAAAATAATAATAGTAATATTATGTAGTTGGCACTTACTGTGATTCTAACCATGTATTAAATACTTTACATAGATGAGATGGTCTAGAAAAATGTTTAAAAGCACCAATTTAGTATCAGCCAATATAGATTAAATCCCAGTTTGGGCACTTTACTGGTTTTGTTATTTAGGTAGATTAATATTACAGAGTCCTTTAATTTTCCATCCATATAAAGGAAATACTGCTAAAACTTACCCCAGGGCACTTTTAAGAATGAACTAAGATATTGCATGTCAAACTCTTAATAAATAAGAAACACAGCATGAGCTGTTACTAATACTAGTATTTTTTTTTTTTAATTCATGAGATTGATTACTATAATCCCACAATATATACAAGAGTTATCTGGAAAGTATCCAGCCATGTAACATGAAAAATAGAGGATTTATGGCTGGATTTTTTTTCCAGACAGCCCTCATAAAAGGGTGTCCCAAAATTCAGGCAAGAAGTAATTTTTAAAGGTTTATTGATTTTTGACAGAGCGAAACAGAGACAGAGAGAAGGGGGAGGGCCCAGAGCAGTCTTCATAGTTGACATTAGTTTTCCATATAGTTTCACTCCACAGGTGGGCACAGGGCTGCGCAATGCAGGAACGGGGCCAGGAGCCTCCTGCATGGGTCCTGGCAAGAACTGAACTGGGGGCACACCCCAGTTCAGCAAGTGGGTCCACATGGGCTGGGGCTGGGATTTGATTCTCGGTCCCTGGGGCTTCAAAGCGAGTGCTTTATGCGCTGAGCCATCCCAGCTTCCCCAAGAAGTAATTGATAGAAAACACAGGTTTATAATTAAAAATTGTAAATTTTCATTGCTCAACAATGAAAACACTTTGTTCTTTCATGTAGCGCTCCATTTTTAATAACCCTGAACTGTCAGCTGTCAGCTGTCTTTTTTTTTTCCATTGGCAACACTTTACCGCACAAAAGACGCAAATTTAAAATCTTGCATGAATTTTGGGACACCCTTTATATGTGTGTGTATCTGTATATATATATATATATAGAGAGAGAGAGAGAGAGAGAGAGAGAGAAACTAAAGCTCAGAGAAGCTAAATACTATAACTTGCCCAAGCTGGCAATTGCCTGAAAAGGTGCTTATTCCCAGATCTGATTACAGAACCTGGGCTCTGACGTCGTACACTGGTGCTTCTTGGCTCATATTCTTTAAAACTACAGATGTCCATATGTGCCCACGAAATTCATAATACTGGGTATGCTGTAGCTGCTCATAAGTGGCTTTTCATTGTTATCTTCTGATTTCACAGATAATTTTGATGATAGCTAAACAAAGTACACTGCTTCTTATAATACCTATAAAAGCAAAGCAAAGCCTTTCTCATGGTGCTGTGATTAGGATAAAATGAAAACAAGTATAAGAAACCCACTTACAAAGTGTTAGTCTCTTTTAGCATCTGCTATGTGTTAAAAGCTATTATTTATCTAACGAATAAAAGAAAAGAGGAACATGATTCTTGAGGACAGATGCCTCAATGGAGATTCTTGCTTCTTGGGCAAAAAGTCATTGCACCCAACAAAAGGCAAGCTCCTAGAAGACTCCTGAGCAGATAAAGTGGTTTTGTGTCTAAGTTATATTCTAACTATGAAAGAAAATTCAGGAAATTTTTGGGAAAAGATGTTAAAAGTGATTCCTGCCTGGAGCAGAACAGGAATCTCAGTCTCTGGGGTGAGTTACACTGCGATGCCTGCTAATCCATTCTTATTTTTTAAATATATATATTTTTTAATTTTTTATTTTTGACAGCGAGAGAGAGCGAGAGATACAGAGACAGAGAGAACTGAACTGGGGGAGCTCCCAGTTCAGCATATGGTTTAATCCATTCTTCTTTGACTCTGCTCTCTCCTCACATCTAGAACGATTGGGCACTGTACCTCCTTTAATCCAGTCCATACGGCCCCTCTTTCCTATTGCTTCTACTCTAATTCAACTTCTCATTAACTTTTCTCCTGGACAATTTTCATAGTTTCCCACCCTGCTCCTGAACCCATCATTTCTATACACATACTATAGCCCTTTCTGAAATAATTTTTTCCCCCTCTGGAGTTGAGTCTCCTTAGTCAGTTAAGGATGTCCATTATCTGTCTCCAGCATTATTAACTTTCCTGTTCTTTCCCCAATCACGCCCACGCTTTCTCCTTGCTGTGCCATTCTGACTATTATTACATTCACCTGGAGGTCTTTTCCACAGATTTAGGTTTTGTCCTGCTCTCAAGGTAGACTTCCAAGGCCATTTTCTTCATAATTGTCCTGGTTCCCACAAGTAAATATGATTTTCTTCCTACTCATGTCATATGTTATTTATACATTTCTAATTTAATGGCACTGTAGGGAAGGAAAAATATAATTTCCTCTACCCATCTTAGATTCTCCATCTTGCAGCCTTGTAAATTAGATTGGCCAAAGGCAGATTAAAAGAAAAAAAAGACTACAAGTTTATTAGTATGGGTTTCAGTTAAAGGAAGTATGGTAAACAAGAGTTGTTTTATATGGTTTGTCTTGCAGATTTAAGTAGGGGCCATTTTGATTGCTACCAGGTGTTAAGAGTCCTCTTCCTGATACTGAAGAGGGAAATATCTTTACAAGTGAAAATTTTATTTATAAATATAAACTTTCTTTATGAAAGGACACCAAGTGCCCTGTTTCTAGAGTTTTTCCTGCTTCAATATAATCCTTATGCCAAAGAGGCTTATGTTTGTGGTGGCATATTCTGGCACCTTCATGCATCATTCCTTACCTTGCATCAGCAACCATCTAATCTTTCCTAGCATTACTCTTTTTCAATTATCCTAACACAGATTAACTTTGGGATAGTTTTCTGTTCTGCCTCAGCAAGAAAGATGTTTTATAAGGGGAGGAGGAGGAAAAAAAATGTAGGCCACCTCTTTTAGAGGAAGCCAGGTGGGTGGCTGAGGTGTGTCTCACTCTGCAAACAGACTCATCATTCCTACCCTCAGGAGACAAAAGCACTTGCAATTACTAAATGTTGCATTACTGGTACTTCACAGATTGGTGTGACTGCGGTGCTCCATTTTCCCCCTAAAGACAGCAGAACTTTTGTGTTTATTAGTTTATAATAAGAGCAGGCACAGGATTAGGAGAGATGGCTCCAAGCCCAGGAGTTGGCAGATGTTCTTGTTATCTGGACCCACCCTAGGAAGCCGATGAACGGGAGTAGAATTTACCACCCCAAAATATGCCTCTTGGGCATAAGGATTATTTTAAACAATAGACATAGTAGGATCTCTGAAGAGTAGAATTTGCCCTTTTGGTAGGGACATTTACATTTATAAAAAAAATCTGTATAGCAAACCCTATCTTTGTCACCATGCTTTGCTTGATAATCTCTCATAACTGCCTCTCAACATCCCCACCCTATCCCAACTTCTTGTCTTTAGCTGGAGAGGTGATAGGTTGGGCCATTTCAGGTAGTTTGACTCAGTTTCTCTGAGCATCTTCCACGTGTACAGGAGGTATATGAAGGTTGTCCAGAAAATATCCATCCATTGTCAACATAATGAAAATTGTTACGTGGCTGGATATTTTCCAGACAGCCCTCCTAGATGTTATTTAAAAAGAGGAAAATGAACAGAAGTTTATCTCTTTTATTACAAAGGGGGATCTCAGCAAGGAACCTAGAAGGGAAGAGGGAAAACTACCTTTCTTCCATTACACTCTCCTGTGGCATGGGAAGTGACCATGCCAATGAAGTGAAGAAAGAATAGTTTCAAAGAGGTATCCTTCCAATGTTCCTGACAATGCCCTTAACAGAGAACCCACTTAGCCCTTGGGCTCATGGGTGACCGGTCACCATCCAGGAACTTGAGAGGATGGGCATAAGCTTCCCTGGGAACCTCAGGCACTGCACATCAGAACTGCTGATCTAAGGCACCTGGTTATTCCCGAGGTCAGCATTAGAAGTCTGGCTATGATTGGTTAGTTTTAGGAGACCTCAGAAAAGGGGACTATCTTGGGTTTGCTCTATTTCTAATAGGCGTCAATCATCTCATCTAGTGATGGGTTGGGACCCAATAGTAGCACCCATAAAATGCTGAGGCAAGGGCCACCACAGTTACAATAATAAAATAACGTGAGTAGATGGTCTCTTATTCAGAAAGGTCAGTAACACTTTGGGCACCAGGTGTTAAAACTCAATAAAAGTTACATAGTTAATGTTTTTGGTAATTGATATGTCATTGTCTTGGATATGCAATTCCTCTCACTTGGATTTTTCTCTAATATAGAATGTAAATGACAAGCTTTTTATAATAAGGCACTGTAAAAGTTCTTTTTGATGACTAAAACATTTATACATTGATTCAATAAAAATGTATAAACTCCTAATATGTGTAACAAAGAACATTAGATACTAAAATACTATAGCTCTGTGCCTAAGAAACATACAGTATATTTAGAAAGATATCCACCAAACATTCACACTTTCAACAGCTTTTTATTTACGGGTAGTTAAAAAAAAAAGTGAGCATCTGTCTGTTATCTAACAACTGACAAAGCAGTGGGTGACACACCCTTGTCCTCAAAGTAGTTACTGAATAAGAAAATAACTCATTTAAATTGATGAGGGAAGAGATTCGTGAAGAGGTAAGGTTTCAGCTGAGACATAAAGTAATCATTTATGAGATAATTGGTCCACACAAAGAGAATAGTGTGTTGAAGGCTGTAAGGTAAGGTTTGCCTTCTAAATATATAGGGCAAAATATTACCATAATGGCATAAACTATTAAAGTGACAAAGATTTTGCATGCGAATACAATGAGCTGGAGTCACCTCTCTTGAAACTTCCAATCAGGTGAGAAAGACCAACACTGAGTTTACAATTACAGATGTGATGAGGACCTGTGATAGGGTGATATGAGTATATATAGCAAGTGTATTTTACCAAGTCTAGAAAAGCTGGGTGAGTCCTTTCTAAGGCACTGACATTTACACCCAGTTTTAAAAGATAAGTAGGCATTCACAAGGTAGAGGTGTTAAGGAGGTATTAAGATATTAAATACAAAAGTGAGAAATTGCCAGTCACAGCTGGATAAAGAAAGGCATTAAAGTACATTTGAGTCTGATGGGCCATCAGTTTTCACTGAAAACTTTGTGTAAGAATTAGCCTTTTAGTCTTGTCATCATCGGGTTAGTACGCAATACTTAACCTCTCTTCTCTATCTCTGAAAGAGTGCTATTAACAATGCGTTTAATTCTTTTAGAAATTGCTGTCAGTAGGGCATTTGAGTTTCTCTCTTTAGGGGAGACATTTTGTTTCTTTTCACTCAGATTTGATATTTTCCTCTGGGGAAGTGGAGCAGAGTTTATAAGAACTAAAGTATAGCACAAAACAGTTACCGGTACACCTTTTCCCCCAATGGCTTCTAAAATAATTTTGAACTCAGAACATTGCTGAATTTTTTTTTCTATCCACACATTGGGCATACATAAAGCAAGAAAAAGGTTACAGAAAGAAAAGGCACTCTTTCACTCAAAAGCACAACTTGTGGGAAGCACTAAACTATTTATTGTTTTTGTAGAAACTTTACCAAATGATGGAACGTCTATATAGATTATTAATCATGTTTTTACCACTGTGACATTAGACCAGATTATCAAAATAGTTGTACGATTTTAGAAATCACTGTTTTAAATATATATTTTATGACATAACAAATGATCCCATGACCTAAGGAACATACAAGTATATGAAAGCTGTATTTGTGGGGGTTCAGAGCTAGTTACCCTGAGATGTGCTTCTGTAGTTTGCAGATTGTTTTGACTAAGGGTTCAAAAGAAACTTCTGTCCCTTCCTTGACTGCTTGGCATAACTTGAATTAGGGGCCTTGCCCATAATAGGAGATTATTAGAGATGACCTCTTCTGACCTATTTATAGAGAAGGACAAACTTCCATTTACTAAAAATCTGTTCTTCTTATCTTTCTACAATGACCCTTTGGAGCCCCCAGAGCACGTTACCTCATCCCTAGCTCAGAATGTTTTGTATTCCCATGTTCCCTTTTCTATCTCTGAACCTCTCATGAATGTGGGGTCTCTGACTTTCTCACGTACTGAAGGTTCCCATACATATGTATGTATTAAATTTGCTTATTTTCTCTTGCTAATCTGCCTCATATCTATTTGATTATTAGAGCAGCCAAAAGAACCTTGAGGGTAGAGGAAATTCTGTTCCACCTCCACATATATTAGCATAGCTAAATGCATCTTGTAGAAGTAATATATACAAATCCTGAGCCTCCTTCTCTTTGAAACTGTCACGTCTTCCCTGGCTCAGACCAGGTAATTTCCTATACTCAGCCCTTTAATACAGCCATTATAATTAATTCTAATCACTGTTCACATGCCTGCCTCCTTCATTAAACTAAGCGACTCAAAGGCAGGGAATGTTTATTATTTGTCTTTCTAACCACAGGACTACAGATGTAGTAGATGCTCAAAATATATGAGTGGAATGATTAGGACATACTATTGAGGTTATCAAATTTTGGACCTTTTTCTTATTAATGTGTATAAAACCTTAAAGGAGTTGTTCATTTAGAAAAACCTGCCTTTTACTCCCTCAACTAAGCTAGTACCCAAACCCCCCCCCCCCAGCCACTTTGACACCTAGTTCTTGTAAATGTTTTCCTTCCTTCCATGTATTCACACTCGTAATCCAGCGAGTCTAAGAAACACAGCCATGTTTCAACATCTGGGATTCATCAGGCTGGTTCTCTTAATCAAAGTTCTGGAGATCAGTTCCAGATGTTGCCTAACTAAAGCTACATAAGCATTATTCACATTTTTAACTACAATCAGACCTAACTTCCCATATCTTAAGAGTAACTTAATTTGTATTGGTAGGAGTTCACTCTGTACTATTTTTTTAAATTAACTCTCAATTTAACAAAGATAAGACTGATATATTTGTCTTAGAAGTAAATGAATATTAATAAAATCCAAGATGTATTTTAGAAATCACACATTCAATCACATTAGCTCAAAAATCCCATACGAAGGAAAGAAAAAATAATACTGTCCAAGTGTCTATTATGTGCTGGTATAGGAGAAGAAAATAATTTTCCCTCTCCCCTTTTAGGTTCTTGACTGAGAACTCCCTGTCATAAAATATAGATTAACATGAGAAAAACAACTAGAAGTTTGATATCATGGATACATGGGAGATACCCAGAAAAGCTAACTCCTGAAATGGCCCAACCTATCACTGTAAATACCATCTCTAGCTAAAAACAAAAGAAAATGGGGGTAGGGTAGCAGTTATCAGAGATTATTAGACAAAGTACAGTAAACAGGGTATGGCTGTTATGCCAATTTAAGTTGTTGCTTAATTAAATATGAGTTTCTAGAGAGTTAGTCATCTTCCTTCTGGTACAGACAGGGAGACACCCTTATAAATAAAGATTTCTCTTATAAATGTTTCTTACACAAGGGACCACTTCTACTTGGTTTTCAGAACTTTTCTTGTCTGTTGTTTCTTTAAAATAACCAGCTCAAGATAATCATTATGCTGAAGAGACATATTTGGGTCAGCACAGTCTACTATTCTCCTTTATGGGACTCCATCATGGGAAATTTTGCACATATTTAGTTT